>JAVQKC010196001.1:0-15798 GCA_036025475.1 Philypnodon macrostomus | reverse complement strand
ACTACCATCACTCTGGTCACCACTCTGGTCACTCTCCATCTTTCGAATTATGCTAGCTGTCACTGTCACTGTCACTGTCACTCTGTCAGTAGCGAACCACACCTCCGCCTAACCCCCCCGCTCATCCCCCGCTCATCCCCCGCACACTTGGGCGTACCCCTCTGTGTCTTCGGCCCTGCCCATTTTTGTGGAATTTTTGAAAAATTGTCTGGGGCGGAGTTAGCCTCTTACAGGGGGGTTAGCTCCACTTTAATTGTAGTTAAACTCTAAAGTAAACACGTTACAAAAAAAAGTTACAGAATGTTCCTAAATGTAACCTATAAACGTACTTATAATCTCGTTCTAGATAAACACCCATACTGTAATATCACTGTGACATGAACATTTTCCATCCATTTCACGTTAAAGTCAAGTATCCCTAACCTCTTGTTACTAGTATATGCCTGAAGATCATACTGAAAACAAATGTTACAGTAATTGTCAGTTGGACTGAATAAATGAGATGTTGGCTGTTCCAGGCTGAAGTTCCCGTCTGACCTGGAGGAACTGAGGGAGCTGGCTGAGCTGCTGCAGTTCTACAAGACTGAACACACTGGATATGTGATGCTCCTCTACTGCAGCGCGTATCTTTACAAACAGTCCTTTGCCATTCCTGGATCCTCCTTCTTGGTGAGCTAAGAATAGGCCTGTGTATTTGTTTTTAATATATTTGACCACCACAAAGAAACCTGTGATCTCTCTGTGTCATTTTATTTTTACCAATTCATCTAAAAATGAAAAGTAGGCTAGGTTTGATGGTGACAGATTCCACTTTGAAGGCACATTTGGCACTCAGGCGGTTTGGACTTTGTCTGCACATTGTCAGTGTACAGTTACTTTATCATGTTTAGACTTAAAGATAGCAAGCAGCAGCTCTCTCCACATATGCATTTCACAGTCACGGCAGTACACAGCACAGTTTCCCAATGTCAGTATGCTTGTTATGTAATCTAAGGATGGCCATCTAGACCATTTTAAACTAAATTTGGCAAAATCAATGCACCAAGCTTAGAAAGAAAGTCCATACACCTAGAATAAATCAGTTTGAAACCAGGACTTGGACCAAACCAGTTCAAAATTAGGTAGAAACCAGATCTAAACAAAATAAAAAATCAAACTTCTGGATCTCAGTATTTCATAAACACTGTTTATGGCCCCAGTTAAAGTATATGTGAAGTGTATGCTATCATATCTCTTTCTGTTTTATCATTATGTAGACACATGTGCACTAACCCAGGCTTTGCCCTTGTCTTGTCATACAGAACATTCTTGCAGGAGCAATCTTTGGACTGTATGAAGGCCTGTTCTTAGCATGCCTGCTCACTACAGTAGGGTCTACTTTTTGCTACCTCCTGTCCCAGGCTTTTGGAAAGCGCTACATCGTCAACTTCTTCCCTGACAAGGTCTCCACATTACAGAAGAAGGTATGCAGACTTAAAGGGATGAGTTGTGTTGCCTTTATTTACCCTCTCTAATACCGATCTTACTTTTTCCATTTGGATTTTTTTATATGTATAATGTATGAATTGAATGAATATTAGCGTTGCATGATTTAGAAAAAAAAATCAAAAATCAAATTTCATGACACACAGTTCACAAACACATCTCTGGAAGCATTAACACTTGAAAGAAGACTAAAATATTAACTGTTAAACTTCCACAAGTATCACATTCAGAACATGTTTGTAGAGGTTAAACCCACATGGAGAGCAGGTTTTGACATATATTGCCCAAAAAAATGCAGCCATTGCATTTGCTTAATTGCGACCATTAAAATGGCGAGTTCAATTGTGCAGCCCTAGGGTAGAGTGGGTGGCCTTTTAAGCAAAAGATTGGTGGTTCAATCTCTGTCCCATTTCTACTGCCAAGACACTCAATGTGTCTATGTATAAAGGTGTCATTGTGGTCAGGGAGGCAGAAGGCATGATATAGTTGACACATCTGACAGTCTTGGAGTATATGAATAATACACTCCGTGAAAGAGCTTGGAGTGTCTTAGTTAACTAACAACAATATTTTAATGACTGTTTTCAGGTGGAGGACAATCAGGACTGTCTGTTCTTCTTCCTGCTCTTCCTAAGATTCTTTCCCATGACGCCCAACTGGTTTCTCAACATGTCCGCTCCCATTGTCAACATCCCCATCACTTTCTTCTTTGGCTCTGTATTCATTGGTAAGCAATGGTCAAATGCTTTATCACATGAAACCTAATGTACTGTAATACTATTACAATTATTGGCTTGTTCTATTCTAGTGTCTTTTTATACAGTACCAAGCTCAGGAATCATTTAGCTATTATGCTATTATGTTGTAATAGCTGGAGTGAATAAGACATTGTGACATCGTCATTTAATGATTAATGATGAATTTAATAATGATAATGAATTAATGAGTAAATTAACTGGAGGTCATCCTACTGGTGTCAGTACAGGAAGTATTATTTATAGCTGGAATTAAGTACTACTATACTAATAAGTACTACTATACTAGTATCATATACAGGCAGGTTTTTTTAAAGTGAAGCAAGTGGGCCAAATCCCTCTATTGTTATGACAAATCCTTCAGACTTCAGAGTTGAATGGTGTATTTTATTAGTATGTTATTAGATAAAGCATCTGCTGAAACTGAAACTGTACTGAAAATTCCTATCTAATATAAACTTAAAAAAGATGTTTTTCTAATAATTTGGGAAGGCAGTAGATCAGGAGTCAGGAGACACTAAATGGAAGGATGGCAGTGTGTACTGTGGTTGTGACCATAGGCGTGTAGGTGTATCAATGTAATAGTGTGATTGTGGTGTGTTTGGTGGTGGTCAGGGAGGCTGTATTGCTGTCGCGTCTACTTCAGTCTGCCCAAAGGCAGCTGTGGTTAGCTTATCACCACCAGTTACTGTGACGTGAATGAATAATAGACTAAAGCACAATCCAAATCTATTATCAATTATACAAGAAAATCATATATTTTTGCATCTGATAAAAGCAATAAATAATTGTATACTTAACCTCTTCCTCTCTGCTCTTGTCCCAGGTCTCCTGCCGTATAACTTCATCTGTGTGCAGACGGGGGTGATGCTGTCAGAGTTGTCATCCCTAGATGACCTGTTCTCTTGGGACCGGCTTCTCCAGCTGTTGGCCATTGCCTGTGTGGCCCTGCTGCCCGGGGCCCTCATCCGCCGCTTCAGCCAGAGGCGCCTCAAATTGGACGTGCCACAACAGAACGGGCTCTTGGACAAGAAAGTCAAGTAAATATGCTCTTAGAAAGAGTTTCTTCACAGACTTGAATGTTTTTAACTATCCATAAAACCTAAGTGGGAGGTTTGATCATGTTTTACCTAAGCACAACTGGAGTGTTCACAGATGATTTTAGGCAGTATTTTTATGCACAAATGTTGGTTCATTTGAACCAACTTGTTAAAGCCAAGTGTATAGCACATGTATATATTGTACAGTAAAGGGGGATGGGTGTGGTGTTGTAAAATGTTCTATTCCTTATAATTTCTACAATATTTTGGTGTAAACGGCTTGTGTTCAAAGTGCCTAGACTTTTACCTTCTACCTCCAGCTCAATCTAGTGGCACTTTTCATAATTATATTGAATCATCCGTATTGTTTATAGTGAGGTTATATGAGGTACATGTAGCGGATAATCATTTGCATTGTACCAAAATGTTAAAGGAACTACAAAGAACCAGTTTTAAAAAATGTGAAACCAAAAGTATCCTGATCAGTGTTTGTGCTCGTTCAGACTTGCTGGTGTGAAGATGCGATTTTAATTAAACACAAAAAAATTCAGCAATGTAGAAGTCTAAGTTTGTTCTCTCTGAAGCTGCTGTTGGCTCGCTTGATCAGTACTGTTTGTCTCTTCTGTATTCTCTAGTATGTCTGACAATATCCATACAGTCCTCATACAATCTCTCAAATTTGACTTTTGGTTTTCATATGTTCTTGTCATGTATTTACTTTAATGACAATGATCTTTTGCAGTTGAATGTCCTTTGTGCAGATGTAACTATAGTATTACACTGTTTAAGCCTCAGATAAACCTGAACCAGTTCTTGGCCCTGTTTCAAAATGCAGGCAACTCGGTGTTAATACTGGAATCTAAACTCTGAGTCAATTACCATGGTAACTGTGAACCTAACCTGATCTGGAGTAGGTTTCATTCCTCTCACCCAGAGTTGAACCCATGCATCCTTACAACATTACTGATGATTTTTCCACTGATTCAAATTTAACATAGAATTTTCTACTTTAACTTTTATAGGCTATTAGGCTTAGACTTTTTTAAATGCTGCATTGGTGGAAATAAAAATGTATTTCTCAGTAGTGTTTTCAAATCATATCCAGTGATTGAAACTGTATTCAAGAAAACATTGTTGGCCAGGTCTGGGCTGGATAACACTGAGTTCAGATTTAAACTGAGTTGGTTCAGCCTGCTTTGAGAAATGGGGCCCTTTAATTATTGACATGGGATTTGTTATTCTTATGATTGTCATTCCACTGGATTCTTATTTGAAAGGGAATGTGTAGTTTATACAATACATACATGGTGTCAGTCGATAATTTGAGCCTGAACATATTTTTGCCTTTTTTTATTTTGACGCAATCTGAAATCTCATCGGATTGCATTTGTACGTTTAACATAAAGCACACCTTGGCTGTGAAGTTTGTGGGATGTAATATCACAAATGGTGGAAAACGTTGTCATAATAAAACGACCAAATGCCAATGCGTTTCTTTCAAATAGTCTTTATTGCTCAGATCCAGGTTGCTCAGCAATACAGTTCACTCACAACTCAAAACAACAGTGTGGCCGTCACCAGGAATGCATCCATCTTTGACAACAATAAAAACAGATGGATGCATTTCTGGCAGACGCTCACCAATTACCTTGAGGTGTATGGGACCTTGTGTAGGGTTTGAGGGCTGTGGCCATAGACGTGTACTATTGTGAGTAATAATACTTCTATGGCTGAGGAAATAGATTCTCCCAAGTGGTGAAATGCAGCTCTAAAGATGGATCCATATTGACTGAATATCTAGTGCTCAGGTGTACATACTGCAGTCTCATACAATGATTTGTGTCTTCTTCAACAAGATAAACCAAAAACACTGCTGTGCTTCTGCAACAGGGTATCCCCAAGGTCTCCAAAATAACAAAAAAACACTCATTTTGATGGAATAGGCATGTGAATTTGGTCTAATTTCTTTATGAACAGCATTAAAAAGGTCATGAAATGTCTTAAAGGGTCCATATGTCATTTTGTAAACTTTTCGTTTAGATTAGCTAAATCATACAATTTAGAAAATGCCTATTCTTTCGATATATTTTTATTTATTTAAAAAGGTCCGATTAGGTTCATGTTCTTTTTAGGCCCTCTTTCCCCCTAATGGCCCCTCCCACTTTACTACTACAGCCAGTGTAAACAATAGAAAATAGTAGCAAAGTGTTATTTCCACCTATCTACATAGAATGGTGAAACTAAGTGTTTTCAGCTCTTAAGAAGGTCAGCACCTCAGCATACACGATTACCAAAACATGCCTGACTGAAACTAAATACAACTCAAGACATATTTTTGATGAGGAAACATAATATGGTCGAAAGCTCAAAGCTAGCATGTTAGCATAATAAGGTCCCTTAAAATGTTACCTTGAAAACCCGGGAGATACCCTGTGCATTCATCTCACCACACTTTCCCAATCCCATCTTGGTCAATTTGAGATTTTCCAACATTTTTCCATTCCAACAATCAGAACTGGATATACTTCTTCTACCTTTCCACTACTTTGCATCATAACATCTTGCCATTCCTATTCCCAAAAACTCTGCTAGGATATTTTTCTCAAAACCGCTAGTATTGGTTAAGTGCTAACAGGAATGAATATTTCAAGCAAAGAATCCCAGCTACATTTATCCAGACTATGGTAAAGATTATTAAATGAAAACCAGGTTAAGAAACAAAAAAAAAAGCCTAAAAACTATCCAACCACCAAGTGATATGATTAACAACATCCTTTTAGTGATGTGTGAAAGAGTGTGGTACCGAATATTTAGCCTAGTAACACCCCACAAAAACTAAGAAACACCAAATCTGCTGAAAACAAAAGGTTATATCATAGACGTAGTTTTGCCTCAAGAATTTTGGCAGAGAAACTCGTCTTTACTTAACTTTAGCCCGAAAGCACAAGACAGTCTAGAGATCTGACTAACGGAAAAACAAGAACTAGTCGTAACAAATCCAGTGCAGCTCCAAAACAAAACATGCTCTATTTCTATAGCCAAGTCATGCATCAGAGTACAAGCACCTTACTGTACTGCATGTTGAAGTTATGTTTGGTGAGCTAGTATCAGAATGAGGTACGGTTCCGGCTGTGGGGAGGCCCATGGTAGGACCTCAGGCATTGTGTGAGATTAGTCCTTGGTAAGTTTTATTTCAGCTTATTTGTGTTCAGTGGGACGAAGAAAGAAGAAATTCACCTCATCTGATGACTACTGTGTGGTCAGGGCTTGACACTAGTCAAGTAACTTTACAAATGGACTGCTGCTAGCCACTTGAACATTTAAAAGCTTGACTTTATTGTGGAATATTTAAAAATGTCCCCTAAATCTATGGCAACTCATAATTTAAATAGCACACATTTAAAGAATTCTAACGTAATAAAAAATTCTGTGTAAATTTGTTTTTTGGGTTACCTATTGACTAGGTTGGTGGTTCAATCACAACTCAGTTGTTGTGTCCTCGGGCAAGACGCATGTGAATGTGTCAGTGTAACTGTGATTGTAAGTCTGGTAGTGGTTGGAGAGGATGTGGTATGATTGCCACATCTTTTGTCAGTCTGACCCAGGGTAGCTGTGGCTGCAGAAGCAGCATACCGCCACCAGGGTCTGACTGCAGGGTGAAACCACTAAATTGTAAAGAGTGTTATACTATTCTATTGGTTAAAATATTAGCACATACCTTTAAGTCCAGCATTTGGGGCCTGCTACACGTGAAACATATTTTTAGTGGCTTAGTGAAAATCCAAAGTGGCTAGTTACTTTTGAAGACTACTTGCCAGAGAACGGAATGTCAAGCCCTGACTTCAATGACAAGAAAACTTGCCCGTCCAAAAAAAATAGCTCTAACTAATTTGTGTCTTACTATGTTATTGGTTTAGTAACTAAGTCAGCGTCGGATTCAGAGGTAATCCTGAAATATACAGCACAAAAAGAAACTGAATAGACGAGAAGGCATTTAGAGTTCCATCTAAATGACTCACACCATCATTAAAACAACGCACAAGTGTTAACAAATGATGTGTTAACTGTGTGTGTTTTATACATGTTTACAGATATACAGTTGTCTTGTACACAGTGACATTGTTAAGAGTCTACATTCTACACAGACATCTAGGTTTGTAAGCTATTTCTGTTTAAATTCTTGTCAGTGTAATATTTGCAGCTTCTTCAAAATAAAAGCCCAGAGTTGTTGTATGTGGTTCTGTTTTATCAAATAGAGCTGGTAAGAATTTGAAGGTTTCTGTAAAAAGTCTTGGAAAAACCTGGAGGTACAGTTGGGAAAAACAGGAGGTATGGTTGTTAGGTTTCTGGAGCCTTTAAAGGAGAAGCAAGTGACATTTGGGATACGTACGTTAACTATTAACTCAATCTTTTTTTTCACTCACAGCTCTACAGTTAGGACGTGTGCATGTTTACATAGTGAGAGAAGTAGCTAGCATGTTAGCTAAAAGGCTGTTTGCTCGTCAACAGTTTCCTTCAAAATGTTCACACACTTTAGCTGTTGACTCTTCTTGAGTAGATATTTTGGCAATGAACATCTTGTTAGTTAAATCATTGATGTGTTTTTTTCCTAATATCCCAATGGTTTAGAAATAGGCTACTTGCGTGCATGAGAACTAGCTAGCTTTTGTTTAGTTTGTGGCAGTGCATCTCACGCAAACCAAAATAGATTTGATCATATTATGGACATTATTCTACTTGAACATGGCCACCAACTTTTAAATATGGCTAAAAATTTGTTTTGGGTTTGGTTCCAGCTATGACATGTGCTATGAAGTGTATAGTGGCTTCATGGACATTGAAAACTGAAAACTCAATCAATGCAAATGACAATATGGGCACATGGTAGGTTACAAATAGGCCTTTGGAGATAGGAAATGTAATTCAATATTGATACCTGAAATTAATACAATAAAGTTACCCAAAATGAGTCACTTACTTCTCCTTTAAACAGTCGGTATCTTTGTGAAGTACAACGTCCACATATTTAAAACCCCTTCAACCCTGCTGTTCACTGTGTCCAAACTGATGTAACCTTTGTGTCAGTACTCAGTGGTATGGTGTCCACTGTCCAGGCAGAGACAGGCCAACACTAACAAAGTTCACTAGTCGGCTGGACCTGAAGAGTCTGGAGATTACTGTAGATCAATCTCTTGTTCTTTTTTGTTAATATTTTTTATCAATATAAAAGAAAAATTAAAAAATGATCAGTTAACAAGGTATACAAAATGTGGAAAAAGGGGAAATGAGAGATCGAACTGAGGTACCCTGAAGCCTGAGGTAGATCACAATACTGACATGCGCACTGTTCACATGGGACCATAGTTCACACACTGGTCGCTTCACTCCAAATTTTTTCAGCTTTTTATATTATTCTTATTCATAGTCTAGTTTTCAAGAAAATAAACACTTCCCTTCAAAATAATATGGCAGTGTCCCATTTGAGGAAAAAGGAAAAGGACTGTTTTTGTTTAGTTTCGTATCAATAGCTCTCGTCACAAAATAGGAAAAAATAGATTCATAAATATTACTCTCTCTCTTTTATAGATATATATACACGCACACACATACGCGCACACAACTGTCACACGGGGGGGAAGCTGTGCGTATTGGCAATAACCTGTGTCTGGAAGATGAAGCTGATAGGTGATGGTTGAAAGGCAGAGGGGGTAGTAATAAGTTACATTTATTCAAGTAACTTTTTCAATAAATTGTACATGTAAGAGTAACGCCATTCTTTTTTACTTTTACTCTCGTTTCGTAAAAATGTACTTGATAAAGTAAGGTATCTGATCATTAGTAGGAAGTCATAATTATTATTTTTACTTTAGTCCCTCCCCTGGCCTCTGGAGTTTGTGGGTTACCACTTTAATAGTGAGTAATATGACTAATAGTAGTAGAGTTTTTGAGTGGTGCGGTAGCTCACAAACTGTTTTTTTTCCTATAGGGGGAGGGACTACAGTAAAACCCGCCACTATGGTCAAGAAGTTTTTCTGTGTTTAACAATTTTATATTTTAGGAAATCTCCATACTTAAGTAAAATATTTGTATTTGAGAAAGTATTTTAGATTTTTTGTAGATATACTGTACCTTTATCTTGTGGAGGAAAAAATTGGAATATTTTTGTTTCTTGAGTCGTAATTTGTCAAAATGTTATTCATTACTTTTTTATTCTGATTACAACAAAATGAAGACGTTACTTAGTACTTGAGTATTTTTTTCACATAGTATTAATTTAGTAATTATCAAGATGGGTACTTTTCACTTCTACTTAAGTAATATTATTTTGAAGTAACATTACAGTACTCTTCCTTCAGTACAATTATTGGCTACTCTACCCACCTCTGTTGAATGGTGACAAAATAAGGCAACAAGCTTCCATGTCTCCAAAGTAAAGCACAAAGCCCGTCCAGTAGAGGGCGCCAAGAAAACCCTTACAAGAGTACCCCTGGGCCCTGCCGCTGGACACCACAGGGGGTGAAATTCTCTACAAAAAGGCTGCATATCGTACATTCACAGCTGTCATGCCCATTTGAAGAAAGCTCCCTGACAAGAGCGGGTTAAAGCCACACACCTTGCTCCGTGGTTGTGTATGTGTACCACAGGTCATACAGTGCCCCCTCCTGAAAACACCCACCGACCCGCCTACTGCCACAAGAGTCTGCCCGAGCCACTACCACGACCGCCGCCACCGTGCCACGTCCTCTAAGGCTGAGCATGCACCGGTGCACATTCAAAGTCGCCCGGGAACAAGCAAAGTGCACCGATTATATTAAGACGTCAATTGTTTTTAGCATGATCGTCAAAGAGGATATCATGTCAATAAGATATCCTGTGATTCGATAAACTCTGGATACATATATGTTGTTGTTTTTTGCAGGACAAGCATGAATGTAGATCCTGAACAGCATGGGAGAATGGAAAAAATAAAATCCCTCGTTAGACCTCTGCGGAGCGAAAGTGGCAGTCAGTATGATGTTATCGAAAAGGCTACAGAAAAAAAAAATAGCTGACGACAAAGAATCGATTGAAAAGATGCCAGATGAGAGCGCGATAGAAAAGTGAATTACGATGAAGCGTAGATTATGAGTGATGTGTGAAAGGGGACGTTATCTTTTGCGTTGGCACACACACAGGCTCGATACAAAGACTCAGTCGCCCCATGTACTTCTATAGGGTTGTCTCCATTCAAAGAGGAACTAGGGGACAACTCTGACTTACGCCCCTTAGTCAATATCTTATTCAAATCAACACCAAGACCCACTGTCATTACAAAAACAACAGTGCGGAATCTCAGTGTGTGTCGATCTCTACTCTGTATAATACTGCTAAGGAAAGTTTCAACCTCTAGCTCTTGGTGTTGTTTGTTCTAAACCAAAACAAATCACAAATATGTTAAAAACAGATCTGTTGGTTAGGCCTATGTTAGTCCAACTAAAGAGATAACGTTATGCAGGGCGACAATCTAATTCTGATTTTTTTTTTTATGTGAAGACAACAGTTTGCAAATCTCCACCATTTCCACCTGTCTTGTAGATTTTTTTGGTCTTTTTTAATATTTTTTTTCAGTCTGGTGTGTCCGACTGTCACAGGGCTGGCAGTGCACACTATGCCCTCAGCCTCTTTTGGCTCTCACTTGTTTCCCTCCAGTTCAAGTTCTTTGGTTTTGTTCCCGGTGCTGCTGGTGGGTCCCCGCGGTTCCCCCCTGGCCCTCGGGACAGGTGCGGGTGCAGGTCAGTCCTTGTGGGAGGGCTACATTCATTGGCTGGTGCCTGGAGCCGGCTGAGGGTCACTTGGCGTGTTGTGGTGACACCGAGGCCCCCTGCTGGTGCTTCTGTTCCTGTTGTTTGACCTGCTGAACGATCTCCCGGATCTTCCTCTGTGCAGTCTGTGGAACAAAAACAGGCAGGTATATGTAGAATATTTTTTTAGTCTTGCACAGTGCAGTGCAACAATAGTAAAAGTACTCATAGTTATGCTAATCATGCCACTGAACTTGAGCATGATCACCTCAAAGCTTTCTTTTAGTCATTGGCACAACGAGTAGTGAATGGCCAGCCGACCTGGGAGAGCATGTGCCCCACACTATCAGGTCGGATAGATAGTGTGGGGCAAGACCATGAAGACATTTAAAAACAAATAAAATAATCTTAAAATCAGGACAAATATGTATGTAGACAACACCCCTGAACTAGAACACTTTTTACATCTAATGGCCTTTAAGCTGTAGTCAAATTGACTATCTGACCCTGTTCTATGATGTAAAGCATCTGTAGTCTGTAGAGGCCAGGGCAGGGACTAAAGTAAAACTCGACTTCTATTGGTCAAAGTGGTAACCCACAAACTCAAAATCTGATGTTGCTGTAGAGGCCAGGGGAGGGACTAAAGTAAAACAATAAGTACGACAGATTACATACAGAGAACGGGGTATATAAGTGCACCTGACATCACAAACCAATGTGTTTTTGTTTCACAGCTTGACAAACAAGTTCCTGTAAATCCGTTAAGTGTTTAAAGAATACAGTCTGAAAAACAACACACAAGACTAAACACAGAGACCTGTTGTTCATAAACTCACTCTAGAGTTTATCTTTCACTTCAACAACAAATGTAAATAAAACTGTGCCAACAAGAGCTGACCAGTAACTGCTGATACGATGCAGATAACAGCATACACATATCTTTTCACAGATAGGCCTAAATGTGCACCTGTTTCCCACAAGTAGGTCTAAACCAGGGTCTAAAGAATGGCTTAACCAGGGCTAGGTGTATACTGCAACTAAACTACACATATCAAACTATAATATAGTCTTTTAAACACATTGATGTTGCTAAGGGCTAAACTGTGGCTGAATCTAATGTATGAATATGCATGTACAAAATCCTGTTACTAGCAGTACAGTAATCTGCCTTCTGACGTTCTTTCACATCACACGTTGTATGGGTCGTCATAGAGACAGATATGCAAGCTCAGGAACAGTTCTGATGATTTTGCTGATGGCATGTGTGTTGGCCAACCGTTTCCACAGCAACAACACGACAACGTTCCCCACAGACACAGGAGTGACTAGCATCAATGTGTACTGTGTGGTGTGAAAGAATGTCACAGCAGAAGGGAAGTTCAATCTGTTACTATCAAGGTTTACTGTGTGTTTAGAGTCAGTGCTTGTTTATTCATCTTATTCTGTTACTGGAGCCTTTCCCAGCAACTCTGGGCCTTAGGTGGGGTACATCCTGGACAATCGTAAGATAGTTGCAGGCCTGACAAACCATAGGTGACCATCTTGTGGGGGCTGCAGTGCTCGAGCACCCACCCAAATAACTGAGCACGCATCCAAAAATGCCCCAAGTCACTCATGTGTTTTAACAACAACAGCTTAAATAATAACAGAATTAAGATATTGTGGATTAACACATTAACAGGGCAGGTTGGTACTATACCACCACGTGTTTGACTGTGACATGAATCAATATTAGTGGCTTCAATTTTCAACTAACATTTTAGTCTAATACTCATTCACTCAACAGTCACACACTGGTGGTAAGCTACCTTTGTAGCCACAACAGTCCTGGGGCAGAGTGACATAAAGATGGTAGCCATACCGTGGGTGCAGTACTAACTTCTGACCACCTCTAAACACATACACATTTATACAAAGGCAAAGCAGGTAAACCAATCACACAACTCACATTTATAGATAAGGAAAATGTGCCTTGCCAAAGGACACAATCACAATATACATAGGTTAAAGCAAGATTGTATAAATTGAAGCCATTATTATTTTTGTTCTACCACTTTCCCAGTAGCTGTGAGTAAACACATTTTTGACATACCTGACTGGCGAAGAAATGTCCACTGATTTTGACAAACACCTCGTCGTTCTCGTCTGGAGTTTGGTCTCGAGGTACGATGACTTCTGCACTTGTGAGATTCTGCAGCTCCGTTACCTGAAAACACACACCATCTTAAATCTTAACGTCTCCATTTATAAAACGTCCTGGCCACATTTTAACAAAACCTACCGTCTTGCCACCCTTTCCGATGACCCTCCCTGCTGCAGACGAGGGGACCTTGATGTGCGTCTCCAGTTTGACTTCCTCCTTGGGTGAGAAGAAGTTTTCCTCTTTCAGCTTCCCAAATATCCGACCTTGGGCCTGGGACAAAACAGCAGATAGTGAGAGCTGGGGAAAACCAATGTTTTGAATATAGTTGATAATGTAACTAAGAGGACGAAGAAGTGTCAATCCCTTATTGTGGATGGTAGAGTGAGCAGAGGCAAACCCAGAGAGACTAGGAGGGATACCATCTACCTTCGAATCTGAAATCTGAGATTTGTTGTTCAACAGTACAAGCTCCTGGACAGGGGAACAAAGGACTCTAAACTGCCTGATGATGATATCATCTGCAATATATCGATTATCGCAGTATCGTCAATTGTCATATTATTGGTATTGTTAGCCATGTAACGCATATTGTATAGAATTGTGAGTTACCCTGTGATTCCCAGCTCTAATCAGAGGTGCATCAGGCAGAGGGCCAAGAAGAGCCCTGTAAAGAGTGGCTTGTCTTGCTTGTCTATGATCAAGTGAAAATCTTCTTTTTAAAATGCTAATGAATGAAACTAATTATCAAGCTAATGGGCATGCCAGCTCAGTTAGCCCAGTTGGTACTACTGTACAGCTCACTGGTGTTGTGGGTTCAAATCCGGACAGTTTGCCAAATGGCTCTCCCCACGTCTCTGCACTGTCCAGTCTAATTAAGCCTAAAATGGCCAAATTATACAGAATATCCTAAAAATAAAAAGCTAAAGCTAATGGCTATTTTGAAAACACCAGCTCCCTAATTTACAGCTAAACATACAAATTTAGCATAATCTGATTTTTATTGAAAAATATATTAACATTGACAAGATTTTTACCTTAAACTGGGCCTCTGCAGTGCCTGTAATGATAACCTTTCTTAAGTGCACATCTGGGCTTTCGGCTGGTGCAATCTGAAACACACACACAAATGTTAGAAAACAATCGTGACCTAAAACTTCTGACAGACACAACATGGTCTCCTCCAGGTTTACCTCAGGGCAAACCTCTGACCAAAACCCCCACCTCCAGATGGCACTGCTCAAATGTTTGGATTTTTCCTTAACACACTCAGCAAAATGTTAACAAAATCAGCTGTGGTTAAGATGATGAAAATGACTTAGACCAGAATGTTTTTAAAAGTCTCAAAAACTACTTGCGTAGGAGGCTGGTATGTACATTGACCAGATGTCCCACTTTGCGTTTGATTGCACAGCTTTTACTACTAAAATGCAACGTGCCACAAATTTGAGTCAGTGTCCCATATTTTGACTCTGGGCAATACAAAAACATTAGATTTTACAGTAATTGATTCTCCATGTACATTAATCTTGCCAAAGGACACTATAGGCATACGAATTGGGCAGGGAATCAAACTGCCAACCCAGATCAGCTATGTATTCACAGAAGAGGAGAGTCCATCTTATTCTCACCTGAATAGATATAACAGAGATCTGACCTTAAATTGCTGATTAAAATGCTTTGAGCTTAAGATGAATATAAATGTATGTGGCTGACCTTGATGGAAGCTCCAGCGAAGTGGGCGAGCTGTTTGATGTGCTGGCCCTTCTTGCCGATGAGGGCTCCCACTGCCTGAGTTGGAATAAAGAGGTAGACGACCTCTTGTTCTGAAGCCTGTTGCTATGTAGAATGACAGACAATGTATCTGTTAGCACTGATTAAAGCTGCACTGCCTGATTTTTTACTTACACAGACAATAGTACAGCATACCAGAAGTCATCTGAGAAAAAAACTAGGCCTGTGCTTTCGTCCCTGGCAGTAAGGTGTATTTCGACGAAACGGCCCCATACTTCTGTCACAACTGTCACCAATGGTTACCTTAATCAGACATTGTGATATCTAAGGGTTTTTATATTGTTAACAAGCAATTAAGAGGCCCCGCCCCAAACCATGACAAACATTGGAAGGGTCTAGATGACATTTTTGATTTGTCTGAATGTTTGTGAAATTTTGTAAAATTCCCTAAAACTACATTCTTCTTTCAGTCTATAGGGGGCGCTATAGAGGTAACTGACATCATATTGGTCAGATGTGTACAGGGCCGGGGGGTAATTAGGTATTTCAGGTTTGAGCCTAATCGGCAAAGTATGTGCAATCATAATATTTTATGTTGGGTACTGTGGAAAATCACTGTACCAAGTTTCACCTCTGTAATTACATCGGCGAAAACAGTGTGTCGCGTTGGTGTTTGTCCGCGTCCGCAGATCCTAGCTGTGAACGCGATAACTCAAAAAACGAATTGCCGGATCAGTTTCAACATTTGCACACAGGTACATATCATGAAGATGGATTGAGTTTGGTACATCTTCGATTAATGACAATTAAGTAATTCACTAATTAATGTTTTGATGCACTTTTATTGAGCCAATAATCCTGCT
>JAVQKC010195989.1:0-10791 GCA_036025475.1 Philypnodon macrostomus | reverse complement strand
TTTCTATATATTTATTTTGTGTTTTCTTTGCTCAACTTATTATTACTCTCACACAATATATATATATATATATATATATATATATATATATATATATATATATATATATATATATATATAATCTGTATATGACATACCATTAGCAATAACATACTTGACACTGAAAGATACTTTGACGAGTGCACTTTGCAAGTGGCGCCTTGGACATGGTCAAAAAGGACTGAAAATTGGGAGCAAATAAGGTGAGGTAAACATAGGAGCCCTTCCAGTATTCTTTTTTTTTTTCCAAAGGCTCGCTGATAAATGGAAGCCCTGGAGAAAGGTATAGCTTTTAAAATATCAATTGAAGCAGAAAAATTTGAGATGAAGTTGGAAGTTTACAAGGGCACCTCCGCTCTGAAGTCCGGGAGCATCTCAGTAACCCGCAGACCTGAACCGTATCAAGAGTTTTTAAACTCTGACTGAGACTGTGAGAGATTGGAAATACAATGTATATTTGGGCAAAATACTAACACAGCACTTTTGAATTGAATGTAAAATTTTCATGTGTTACTTGATATAATTTCAGGCAGACCAAAGTCATTTTGTGCATTATAGTTTTGAGTGGGGTGTATACAGATGCAAGATTTGGTCACACTTTATTTTACATAGCCCTTAACTACATTGTATCTACCTCATTAAGTACAGTGTAATACACTCTTTAAAATGTTCTTTTCTTGGTTCTTATAGGAATAGAACCGAAATACACGGCTGGATTCTACTGAAGTTTTTATATATGCTGCCCTCATTTTTTAAAAAGCTGTTGTATGGGCGTATATGTCTTAGTGTTTGACTGTATTTTTCAGCCCAGACTTAGACTTATGAAAGTGCATAAAAAGTGGTTGAAAGTGTGACTGAGAACAGATGCTGCAGAGACACAAAGGGGACTATAGCGGGGCCCATAGATCACTGTAATGACTTTGACGATGACAGATATAACTGGGGAGCCGCTTCTGCTCTCAAATCAATAGGCTGCCTCTTTATGGCACTCTAAATAATACCGTAACTGCTCCCTGACACTTACTCCTGTTCAAATGATGCCCTGAACACTGGCCTCACATTGTGTTTACATAGTCATCAGAGGCATTGTCAGGCCTGTTAATATGCGAGTCAGCCCCATGCACTAAAACCACTGTGGACACTCTGGGTTCAACAAGATGAAGAAGTAGTCCTTGATACGTCTGTAAGATAAATACATTTGAAAGTGGGCAACAGTTTAAGGTAAAACAAAGATTGGCAAAATGGACCTCAAAAGTGTATCGAAAAAAGTTCCTTATATATAGAATCTCAAACATGATATTTCTCTGATACAGTGTATGTAATTAAGAGGCAAAACTGCAATTAACAATGTAGGCTGTACATAATATTAGTGGTGCACAAAACCGGTGCTTTTAATCCGTCTTCTAGTGGCCACATTGAGGATTTCTTTTTGATTGTGGTTATCATTAGTTCACTACAGTAAAGTTATCATTAAGACACATATCTTTGAGTATTTGTACTGTTTGGGCATGACTTAATTTGTATGCTATTGATGCCAACATATACATATGCTATTATTGGGTATTTTGAACTTCAACCGGTAATTCGGGTTTCTCTAAAATGTTAGATTTTTTTGGATGAGAAAACACGTTCAAACCAAAGCTCAAAAATCCTAGTAATGATGGATGATTGGACAAATGAAAGAAAACATAAGTAATATTTTTGTCTAAAAGAATGTGAAAAGTAAATTATTATTTTTTAAACAGAATGTGAAAAGTAAATAATTTTGTTAAAAAGGGGCAGAAAATATAAGATATATTCTTCTCGCTGCTCCTTTTCATCCGAGTTATTGTATTGTCATGTAGAGTTCTGCTTGTTAATAAAATAAAATAAAATAAAATATGTAACTTTGTCTTTTCAAATAAAAGCTTGCCCTACAATCAAAATGTCTTACAAAATCTAACAAATCAGTAGAGTTTTGACCTAGAGGAAGGCCCAAGAGTAGATGAGGTGACCCGTGAAAGAAACCAGCCAAAAGTAATATTCTCTTATACTAATACTCTTCTTTGGAGTTGTTACTTCAAAGGCCATGTATTATATTAAAAACCGACTGAAGGAATTGGAAAAATCGCAATTTTTACTTTTTTTTTTTTTTTTTTTTTTTTACATTAAGGTGTGTGGGCAGGACCATGCAGCAGCCATCTTCATTTTCAGTGGCATATTGAAGGATTGTAGTCCCCGTAGTCCTTATCTAACTCTGTACCAACCAAACTGAACCTAATCAAACTTTCGTGCTCTGAGCTGTTTTGCTGAGTTTTTACCACCGCCAACATTCAAGCACCTTTTTCCCACTCTGATAAATATAAATAAAGAATTAATGCAGTGTATAAGTGTTATATTTAGCTTCCAAAGCAGCTTTAGTTGGTACAAAACACAGCAGACACACTCGCCCCGAAAGAGGCTTATTCAAATGATGTAGAAAAAAGTTAACAACAGAGAGTGAAGAGTTTTGCAGCACTGATGGGATATGACATGTATACATATTCAAATAAACATTGGGAAAGCTCAGGTAAGTTGTGTTGATTTTACAGTTTTTTACATTTGTCTCAAAAGGGAATGGAGCACTTTGAACTAAATGAATGTGATTGTTACATGAAGGAAAGACTCACCATAACAGACATACAGCATCATATGAACACTGGCCCAATATAAAACCACATTTGAGCAGCACCTTTTATATCAGAATTCATTTGAAAAGTATCTTGTCTGTTGGATCAAATCACACAGGCCACACTTCAGTCCCCATGTTCATCAATATTCCTCCCTTGGACACTTTTAATGGATATTGACCAATGCAGACTGTGGACACCCCACAAAAACTGCAGTTTTGAAGATGCTCTGACCTGGTAGTGATGAATAGATAATCTGTGTTATTTGCTTCGCCTGTAAGTGGTCATAATGTTATGCCTGATCGTATGCCTTCTGTCAGTTTTTTTGGATATGAGATGTGCTGATCTGGTGAATGGCAGCCTCCACTCTTAGTCGACATCTTTAGGCTGGTGTATCGTTAATCCACATCTATGAACAAGTGTGACAATAAGCTCTCTGTCTGAATTGCAATCCTCTTAGGCGAAGCTCTGTGGGTAAACTCGCCTCATGCAAATTCTAAACCCCATTAGCTTTAAGGGACTAGTCAGCTGCATTGAGATAAATGGCGGAGTGACTGCTTGATGTAATAGGGTTATTTCACATCTTCAGGGAAAAAATAAACAACAGAGTTAATGCAGGACATTCATCACAGACATCCTCAATGTCTCAAGTTTCTATAAATGTGGTGTTTACTGCGTTTGACAAAAGAGGAGGTGGTCATTAGAACAATGCAGATGTCTTCAATATGCAACAGTTTGACAAATTTACACATAATGATTTTGATTGTTATTGTTTATGTAGATATGGGGTCTGTAAAAAAAAAAGACAGATTTAGACATCAGAGTAGTTTTTGAGCAATTTTGCCCATGCACACATTGCATTCGGCTAAATGTGTGCTCTTTATTCTGCTCTCATTTTCAAACATCTGATGCAACCCTGCTGTAAAAAGTTTGCTTCAGTAATTTCTAATTGAATTTTATGATGGTATCGATTTTGGTGGGGACTATTAGGTTAAACAAGTACATCACTTTCAGTTATAGATCCACCATTATATATGATCTGTGGTTTGCATTTCTTTTTATTATGGTTCACCTCAACAATTTGACCTCTGCAAAGTACTCATATTCAAATCTAAAGCTTTAACCAAATTGTTCTAGACCACAAAATGTAGTTTAGCTGTGCACTTAACAGTCAAACTTTATAAGGTAACACTTTATTTTACATAGCCCCTAACTACATTGTATCTACCTCATTAAGAACAATGCAATACACTGTGAAAAAAAACTGCAATAACATGTAACTACATTGTACTCCTAACCTGAACCATTCTGTATGTACAATGTAGTTACATGTTATTAGTTTGTTTCACAGTGTATTACGTTGTACTTAATGAGGTATATGCGATGTAGTTAAAGGCTATATGTAAAATACAGTATGGTCCTTTTAACAGTTAATCAAGCTTTTTCATGTCATGTTTGCATATTGAATAGTGATTCCGCATAAAGCTCTCTTTCGGCAACTCTAATTCTTTACAGAGCCTTAATAATAATTATGAGACATAATTATGAGAAAATATTACTTATATAAGAAACAAAAACACATTTCTCACTTTTACGCTGCACTAACAAATGCAATTATTTTATACAGTAACTTTAAATTGATGAAAACTTTCTGCAGACTGTAAATTACTGCAAGAAGAGACTATATGAAACAGCCTTACAGATTAACAGCACCAGAGCAAGAGAAAGTGCTATGCAATTTTTCATAACAGGCTAAAAAAAATGAAAATCCTTATTTATCGTTTTCCCATGCTGTCAAACTTTTGCTGGGAGGATTACCGGCAGTGTGGGTGAGGCTCTGTCACAGCTGCGTGTGAGAACGGTGATCTGAAAGCACCAACCAACACCCCAAGCTGCAAAGAAATGATTAACGTTCAAAGTTTAGCACCAACGTCTAAATACTTCTACATGACCTTTAATCCTTTCGTGAAATCAGGGTAAAAAAAGCTCTCTTCCTCAAAAAAAAACACAGGAAGCTGCATGTGTGGCTATAAGCTAATCTCCCAGCATGCACCGCTAACGGCTTCTTCTCCAGCAGATCGCAGATTAGCCAAAGCTGAGTGATTTCTTGAACAGGTGAAATGAGGGGCGTCTTCTGGTGGAGGAGCTTAGTGCTGGATCATGTCACATGAAGAAGATGGAGACAGGGACAGCTCATGTGGAGCGGGCTGGAGGTGTAGGATTTGTAAAAGAGAGGGTAGTAACTTAAAGATATAGTAAGGGTTTTGTGGTTGGGTTGTGTTGTGGTTGTGGTTGTGTTATGGTTGTGGTGGTGTTATGGTTGTGTTGTGGTTGTTATGGTTGTGTTGTGGTTGTGGTTGTTATGGTTGTGGTGGGGTTGGGTTGTGAATGTTTTGTGGTTGTGGTTGGGTTGTGGTTGGGTTATGTTGTGGTTGTGTTATGGTTGTGGTTGTGTTATGGTTGTGGTTGTGTTATGGTTGGGTTGGGTTGTGGTTGTGTTGTGGTTGTGTTGTGGTTGTGGTCGTGTTATGGTTGTGTTATGGTTGTGTTGTGGTTGTGTTATGGTTGTGTTGTGGTTGAGAAGGCTATCACTGTAAAAAGTTATACCAACTCTAATACTAGTACAACTTCTATTTTCCACTTCATTTTAACTTCACAGATTTTTGTCTCTGTTTAGATAAAAATGAAAAAAATCAAATTCAAATTTCTTACCATTTAAAAAAAATTACACCTTCATTTAAATGCAACAGGCCCTTAGGCACATATTGGAAGTTATTTTGACTAAACTAACCTAATTTTTTCAAGTATGTTTAGCTTGAATTTTACAGTTATTGGATGCATTGGGCAAAGTGGTTAGCGGTACTACTAAGACGCCACATTAGCATGAACAGTCTGCATGTCCTCCCCGTTTGATTGTATATCATGGTTTTTACACTCGCTTTTGAGACATGCCCCTGAAGTCACACCTGTTTATTTAGACACAGGTGTGAGATGGAAAGAATAGGAATGAAAATTATGTTGTTACCATTGTTGCTAACGCCAGCCAGGATGCTACATTGATGCATAGATATGGATTGATGCACTATGAGGCATCATCCCATTGTGTATTTACATGTTATACTGAATTCAGACTCTTACATGTTCATGCGTCAATGTTGAAACTTTCTAGAACGCTGAAATCCCTCCAACTTTGAAAAGCAGGTCCTCGATAAACTCCATTACAGTCTTTGATGCTATATCATACTGGCATAGATTCACTGACGCGGCTGACAGCTCCGTGTAAGAGTGTAGTGGCATTTGATTGACAGTTAGGCAGTCAGTCAAGCATATTTTCAAACGCTTTTAGTCAACACAAATTGGCACTAAGTTCAAAATGTATAGGGGTCTTTAGGACTGGGGTGGGACCAGACATCTTTACATCCAATTTTTACATCTTTACAAGGATCAGACAGAATCATTTTCATATCAAAAATACATAAAGGGGGTTGCGTAATTTCTACTTCAATCAGTAAGAATTTTGCTTTGATACTCTTCAGTTTGTTCGAGCTGGTAACTAATTCAGTGGCATTGTTTAGAACAGGATATAATGTTATACGGTGGTGGTTGGCAAATTTAGAGGATGACTAAGATATCAAAAACAGGAGGCAGACAAAAGAATACCTAATTACACAGTCAATGTCAGATTGTGAACAATAATGGTGCTGTGGTGTCTGTGTGAAATGTGGAGGTGTGACTGTTTACTGCTTTGTCCCCAAATCAATTACATTTAGCATCATTTTGCATGAAAGTGCTTTGGTTTTTGAGTAGCCAAACTATTGTACTCAAATAAGAGTTTGTTCTTCCTTTTGTTAATGTAAGAACAGCAAACAGCAAAAATAGTTGGTGAAAAAAAACATATATTTACTATGTAACTGTTTCACCATCTGATTCTATACACAAATAATTAATAGCTATAATAAAATAAGAAAAAATTGTAAAAATAAAATAAATAATAATGCACTGGTTTTATATAGCACTTTTCTCAACACTCAAAGACACTTTCCAATTGCGTTATTCATTCACTCCTCAGTCACACCCGGTGGTGGTAAGTTACTTGTGCCAGTCTTCAGCCACCACCAAACATCAATCACACAACCACATTCATTCATGTGCAATGTGGGTTAAGTGTCTTGCCCAGGGACACAACAACAGTATACACTTGGGCCGAGATTCGAACCGGCGACCCTCTGGTTTCTTCCAAATAATGTTCAGGAAGTAATAGAATAAAACTACTAAGAGTAAATGTAAATTGTTCTTCCCAGTCTCTTATTTCTCAATTTATTTTCTGAATCTTTCCTCTTCCCTAGTAGCCCCTCCAGTTTTAGCTCTGCAGTATATTTAGTTTCATTGATTGAAGACACATCTCTCAATAAAGCTTTGGTTTCTCTGAGCACCTCCAGACATTTGAGTTTCACAGCCCCACTCATTCTCGGCTCTTGGCTTCCTCTCCACAACATTATACCCAGATGCCATTCATTCTGCCGCTGACTGACAATCAATGGCCGTGCCAAGGAACTGATTTTGTCTGTGATTGATATGAGCTATTAACTTTCCTGCATCTGAACGGTTTGTTTGGAAGCAGGGGGTAGTAGTAACGCCGCTGACCGACCCATGCCGTCCAAATTGATCTAGGCTTGGACTGAACCCATTAAATCTCTCTACTACTTCAGTCAGTGATGGAGCACACAGTTTGTTTTGTATTGGACCAGTTTCTTTCTGCATTTGTTTGAGATGAAGTAACCTTTATTGCTCTAGTTGTCATTGAAGGATTTAGATCAAACTTTGTATACCTTTGTACTCAAGTCAATGCAAAGGCAGCAAATAGCGAGTTTTATTCAAAGTAGAACATTATTTACTTTGTCAAGATTGCCTAATAGCCCACGATGTTCTTTTCAAATGCTTTTAGCCAGTGCCACAAAGAAAGAATGCAGGGCTGACACAGATATATATATATACGCAGACTGGCGACTATTCACGCTCACATTCATTTGCAATTTAGATTTGACTTGCAGGTTGGAGTATCTGGAGACAAGTCAAAGAAACACGGGGAGGACATGCAGACTCCCAGAGATTGTAGTTAAACAATGGATGGATCAAACTCCCAATCTCCTTGCTTGAAACGGAAACTTAACTGAAGCGGCCAAAAGAAACAACATTATAAATAATAACATTATTTTGGCTATAACGGCCTTTTTTTATCTGCACATCTTAAAAATCTACAAATAAAAGCCCTAAAAGCCAATTTCCATCAAGGATGAACTGAGGAAATATTCACGCATGCTCAGCAGATGTATTGATGGCAGTGCTTTGAAGTGTCCGTGACTGGCACCGCACTAGGTCGGACACAGACCTCCTTTGGCCTGTGGTCTCTACAAAGTACTATCTCTCGATCTTACACAAACGCGCACACAAATCTACCGTGACAGAAATTACACCTCCGTGTGCCTCTAAACTGGCGTCCTTCCAGGTTTTAACAGAAGCGGGAACATTGTGCAGATGGGCCGAAAAGCCTAGATCTGACGGGACGCCCGGGGTCTTTTCATGGGCGGACTCTGCAGTGTAGTCATGCCCATTCTCCTGTCAAACTCCATAGTTTTCACATCACTCTCTCTTCTCCTATGCTATTTATATGCAGCTCCCTAACGCTCAACTCTGGCCTCTTCATATGCTATACCTTCCCATTTCTCTTCCTGTCTCGTGTGGATTGGGAGCGTTTCATTTTCTATTGGGCATTCATTGTTTGGACATGCATAGTTATTCTATTACAGCCTAAGTCAGCTTGGGTTTTGATAGACTGACCTTGGGACATCCACTCAGAATCAATCAGATTTGGGTTATTTTGACAGGCAATCATATGAAAATGTATTCAAGACTAGAATTAGTTAATCAAATGCATCGTCAGAAATGTTTCACAGGGCTGATGTGCTGAGAAACACTGATTCTGAATAGTGCTACTTTAGTGAATCTAGTTGTGTAAGGCAGACATTTTGATCATTGGCCAAGAACAAATTGCAAGGCGTAATGTGCAACTCCTATTGAGCAGCCAGGGTCCCTTGTCCAAATTTTGAGCCAGGAACTTCTTTGAAACAGCTTGAAACATTAGCTTTTGTATGCTTAAAGTTGACTGGGGAAGCTGTTGTACCTGGAGAAACCCCACCCTGGCACAAAGGGAACATGCAAACTCCACACATAAAGGTCTTGTAGGGCTTGGGAATCGAACCCGGGACCTTCTTGTTTGTGAGCCGACAGTGCGACTTTGCCCCCATGCAGAGATGACAGCATGCCTTTTTGCATTTAAAATTGCAATCTATATGTTTGGACTGAATTTAATACCTAATTTATTCCTCTAGATTTAAGACTGTGTTCTCAAAGACATCAATGTGCTTCTCTAAAGGCAATGGCCACTTACACTGGGTCTCCAGATTTTGAGCCAGGATCTGGGTCAGCAGCAGCACCCATCTGGAGGAGTGGCCTATTTCTATGTTTTGGGTTGCTGACTGGCTTCTTACTCTTTTTCTAACCAATTTTATATTCAGTTTTTACCTTTTCATTTGTATGTTCTCTTTCCAGTTTTAACGATCATCTTGACAATGACTAATTGTCCAATTAATGACCAGTAACAATAGAATTATATATGGACTAAGGGAAGGGGTAAGGAAAATATATGTTTTTACTTCATCCTACTGCTGTTTAGATTTCCTGATTTGTCAAATTTGATCGATTGTTCAAAATGAAGTGAACTCAAAAACTCATCTTCTAGACACTGATGATTCTGGTCAAACTGTTTCTTTTTAGTTCTTAGTAAGACCACCATGAACCAGCTCAGGTCAGACTCACTAAGCATCTGTTCATCGAACTCTCCAATAAAAGCCATTCCCTGTAGTCTCCATTCACTTCCATGTTTTCTGTTATCCCACGATTAGCTGTATTTGAGATAACACTGATGCGTGCAGTGGTTCTCTTGTGCCAAAGCCCACTCTTTGATTAATGAACCACTTCTATCTCCTGCACACTGAACTCTGGCCTGGACTTAATTAAAACTCCAATGATGAATTACTCACCGGCACCTGTGACACCTTTAGAATAAAATTAACAAATTTCATTTTTGTACCAATTACTATCTCACAAATGAAGGGGACTAACAGGCTTCAGGTTGTTTTTTTTTTCCTTTGGCTTTTACAGTCATATTTTTTATTCTATTCTGTACCGAGAATTTGGACTTGCAATTTAAATGGGATGGAACCAATCTGCACAAGCTGGACAGACAAATAGACAAGCCTTATATATTACTCTAGGCCAGGTGTGTCCAAACCTTTTTTAACTGAGGGCCACATTGTCAAAAATGAATACCAGGGAGGGCCATTCTCTGAGGTGACCGATTTCACTTCACCAAATGTCCTCTTCGGTTGTATCTGTTTTCTGGACACACATCTTCTGGCAGTTTTTTTTTTTACTTAGTGTCCCTCTATATAATAACCACAGAGAAAAGTGGAAGGATATCTTGTTACACACTGAATGCTGTCTTTGGATTATGTAAAGTCACAGGCAGTAAAAAGACTTTTGGGGCCAATTGAGAGGTAAGCTTGAGGGCCACACATTTGGCCCCCGGGCTATAGTTTGGACACCCTTGCTCTAGGCATAACATTATAACCACTGAAGTGATTAGCAGAGTTTCTCTTCATTATGGCACCTGTTAGTAGAGAGCAAATATTAGTTGGCAAATGAACAGTTTGACCTCAAAGTTGATGAAGAAAAATAGGCAAGGATCTGAGCCAGTTTGACAACAACTAACTTGATGATGGTTAGTAGAATGGGTCAGAGCATCTCCAAAACCACAGCTGTTGAGGTGTGCTCCTGGTCTGCAGTGCTCAGTAATAAAAGCATAATCATGACCACTAACATTAGGCAAGTGGTCATAATAATACATTTCTTCCCCATTGAACAGGGGGGTCCAAACTAAACAATTTTTTCTGTGTGGTTATTGTTGTAATATAGAGGGACAATAAGTGAATAAACCTGAACATAAGTGGTCAGAAAACAGATACAACTGAAGGGGACTTTTGGT
>JAVQKC010195965.1:0-38319 GCA_036025475.1 Philypnodon macrostomus | reverse complement strand
CGAGGAATAAACTGAAAAAGTGACTGTATTGTGTTGTATGTTACGTGTTATAACTGAATAAATGTAAGTTATTGTGAATACGCTAACGTTTGATTTAACGGTATCAGACTGTGTTTTTTACGTGTTACAAATGAACAATGTTGAGAGTTATTGTGAATACACCATTAACGTTTGAACAATGTTGAGAGTTATTGTGAACACGTTTAATAAAGTTTGACTGACTGACTTGTCTGTTTTGTTTCGCTTAATGCGCCTTATGGTCCGGTGCGCCTTATATATGAAAACATTTCGAAAATAGACCATTCATTGACAGCGCGCCTTATAATCCAGCGCGCCCTATAGTGCGGAAAATACGTACTTTCAGCACCTAAAAAGGTCAGAGCCTCAGCATACAGGCTAACACAAACACGCATGTATCAAACTAAAAACAACTCTGAATATGTTCATGACAAGAAAGCCACATTATAACTAGTTAGCATAACAGGACCCCTTGTAAAGTTCAGTGCTCTGCTGCTGTTATAGCCAGTGGCACTGCCAATTATCTTCAGCTAAATGGCCTTTTCACCAAAGAGCAAAGTTCACATTAGTCTGCATCTCGATGTCCCAGGTCTAAAAAAAAAACCCTCTTCAGTTCAAAATATTCATTACTTTCTTTGCTCGCTTTCCTGAACACAACTCATTTTCTATTTATGTAACGCTTGTCCTCACATACTTGAGCTGCAAGAGTGACTCATCAGTTTCTGGGTACTGGAATGAATCAAGTCTACAATGTAAACCCTCTAATGCTTTTTAAACGCTCCCCTGTTTATGTGAATGCCACTGTTAGTACGACATCTCTCAGTAGCGCTTGAGTACATTGTCTATTCTTATCAAAAACATACCATCGATGTTACTTTCATTCATTTAAATCAATTCAAATCGGCTCTAGTTACGACTCGAGCAGGTAAACATCAGACTCGCACCAATTACTTCTACTGGTGCAGTGTAGTCATGCTCCCAATCTGTCATAGTGTTAAAGGGATTTTTTTCTTTTTGCGACTAGACTTCCTGTAGAAATTGCCTAATGAAGTGTAAAAATCTACATTAGAAGTTGCCACATTCAACTTTAAAGAAACTCTTGGCTTCTTCCACTGATTATGAAGTGCTTTCTAAATCAGAATGTATAATGACTATATGCCACTTGAAGCAGCCTAGTTTTATTCTATCTGCAACTATTGTTTTTATTTATTATGTTTATTAATAGTCCCCATGCTGGCTTTAATTTTTGCACCGCCGTCTCTTCCAACAGGGGGCCTATATGCTGTTGACAGAAAGCAAACAGCCTAATTATGAAGATCCTGACACTTTCCCTCTAAGCTGGAACGTGCATCCATCACTGTTAACTATGGATTAGTAATATTTGGAGCCCATTATAAGGGAGGGTTCAGTGAGCGCGGTGCATTCTGGGAATCGGCTCCTCTCCATGTGAGATTAAGAGGCTGGAAGTTATCTGTCATGTGCATTAGGCTAAAGTACATCTTGTTGAAGTCATGTGGATTGAGTGCTCTTTCGTAACCTGTGCCCAGGTAACAGAGGTGAAGTAGAATTAGGTTTAGTTGGGGTTTAAGGGTAGCTTAGGCCTGGTCTATTCTTTTTATTTTATGCTGGTTTGTTCCTACTATAGAACCTGCTTAGTATTGGTTTAGTTCTGGTCAGGCAATGGTATTGAGGTGGCTGCACTGCACTAAACTACTGCTATTAATACTGTTTCCTACGGCATTTTATTGAGAGAAGATTGTACTAAAGTTTACTTATTTTCTTGGTCTTGGTTTTGATGTTTCCATACAGTATCGCTTCTTAAAACACATACAATGTTACAGTTATCCACTCAAGCGCATGTGCTCCGACTACACCTGAATTCAAGGAAACGTGTGCTGGATTAGTCAGTAGGTCAGTGTACAGGTCAGGGCAGGCTAAGTGCATTTGTTATGGTAGAGTCGCGTACCTCTGTTGAGTGAAGCGGAGCTGTTGATGTCTCCGGTCATAAAAGAAGACTCAGACTGCTTCCTCACCGTGTCGTTCCACATTCTACGGATACGGCTCTGCGGAAAAACAACAACAAACAAACTCAACAACATGGAGGAAGAGAGAAAAAATAGAGCAAATCTATTTCAGAAAATGAAATGCAATGGTTCATTATTCTCATAAAACTATCTATCAAACTATAAACAGTATATCATGGTGAAATTCTAATATTTGTAAAAATGTAATGAAAAATTATTTTGACAGTGATACTTACAAGGCTGTAAGGCTTAAAAACAGTAAAGAAAAATAAAAATAAAAACTCATAAGCAAGGTACAGTTTGATGAGATTTGCACATTATCCACATTCTTCCCTGAATTTGGAGGTTCATGTTTGTCTTCTTGTTAACTCTGATACATAAATATGAGAACTGAGTCCAAAGTCAATAATAAAGTCATCCTCTCTGAATCAGTGTGTCAAGTCGGCACAGGCTCAATCCCAGACAGTTCATCCTACTTAATTACACGTCCCATGGGTGGCTGCACAAGCTGAGGGTCGGAATATTCAAGGAAACCCACTGGGGAGAATAACACAAGCCTTCTACTGCCATATCTTCATAAAATAACACAAAACACAAAATAATTCACTTCATAATACTGTGACTTTATATACCTAAAATATTTGTAGGGACACCTGTGTAATTACTAAGGTATATATAATCAAATATGTGAGATGATGATCAAATTTTAACTCTCTGTTTTTGATGGCACTTGTTGGTTTGTTAGTCTGTCAGCATAAAGAAATAATGAAATTAAGTCATAACATTCAAGCATTTAAGTGTATATTCAGATCACTACTCACATACAGAGTTAATGTTGTAAGACATTCTCCCATTCTCTTTAACCATATAATCAAAAAGGTCATATAGTGTTGTTTTATAACGAGTGTTAAAGAATGTAAACTCTAAAGGCAGACATGCTTTCAGAATGTATACTCTTATGACCTACTTTCACATGTGATGACTCATATACCTCATTAATTCTTCACAGGTCATTTCATTAGAACAGCTTCTTCCTGTATGGCACCCCGTGTGTTGTTTTGAGGAGGTTTGATTACATTTACATTTTTTCTGGTATTTTTCTGTCTCTTAAAAAGTAGTGTGGCGTTAGAGCCATTTTGTCAAAAGCAACAAGGTTTAATCCAACATCATGAGCAGCATGCACAATACAGCTTGTGTCGTGGGTTGCTTCTGTGTGCTCGATTCTGCGGGACTATTTATAATTTAATGCTGTGAAGGAAACCACAGCTATGATGTTCAATTATGACATATCACGGCAAATCATCGTACATTTGATGTAGCTGTAGGAGGAATGCATTAGCGGGTCATAGTTTTACAAGGAGACTTAGCACTCGAGCACAGAGCCTGCATATTTTGGCACACACAGTCGAGTCGGCATTTGCGAGCATGAACGAATTCCTGACCAAGCTTGGGCCAATACATTAGTCAGCGAGCTGCAGCACAAATGTGTGACCAGCACGGGCTTCAGTAAAACTGAATTCTGCAGGATGACGAAGGGATGGGAAAATGTGCATTTTCTGTATTTAAAAATGCCAACAAGCATCTTCTGCAATCACTCATGAACAAGTGCTGAAAGTGCAGTATATACAATCTTAAATAGATCTTACATCTTTTAGAATAAATGATCCAAATTCTACAGAGAATATCTGCTTATGAACAACACTGTGAAAACACTACATTTTAAAAATAGCTAATTAAATGTGAAGCATGCCTAAATATTTGAATGCAAACTTAATGAGGAGGAGAAAACTACAATAGGCCTTGCCACAGAGCCAATACACATACATTGACAACAACTGACTCTCACATTCATTCAGAAGTGCAATGTGGGGGACCAAACTTGAGTGATAAACAGTGTCCCACCTGTGATCCAGAAGAGTAGCGCCCCGGGGCTCGAGAGGCATTGCCTTTCACTGAACCAATGGAGCTGTCCACACTCTTCCCACTGCAGCAGTGAGTCCGCAGGCATTTACCATACTCCTTACGCACCTGCAGGAAGACAATCAGATCCATGTCATTATGGAAGGTACACTTACAAATGCAACAAAGAATGGTTCAAAATGATGTCCCAAACCTTCTTCTGCAGCACACAGTGGAATATGAAGATGAACATTCCTTGCAGGGAGTTGAAGATGGTGAAGAGGTAGGCCATGACCACAGTGCTCTCATTCACATACATGAGCCCGAATGCCCATGTTAAGCCCAGAAGACACAGTAAGGCGATAGCTCCAATAACCCACGATCTGCAGAAGACAAAAACAGATTCAGATGAGTTCATTTAATGAGAAAATCCTCTTGAGATGAGGAAAAATGAGGATTGCTGAAAGCTGAAAGGGTAAAGTTAAAAAATGAAAATGAATTAAATTGTTACGTATAAATGAAAGTGTAGCTAACTAGTATGTATAGGGTATTTCATTAGTGGCGTCTTTATATGGGTGCACAGTGGATTTGGGTTTACTAGCTAAAATGTACGGGAAGTGGACATTTCAATTCAGAATTTTATAATGCATTTTTTCTTGTCCAATGACAGATGATTAGGCACGTTTTATGTTGTATTTGAACATACAATACAATGCACATAGACCAACCAGCCTAGATTTCTCTTGCCACACTTTTTAATGTGAGTATCACTTTAGGCATTCATTTTATTTCATTCATCAGTAGCAAAGTAATGTGCAAACAGTAACCCCATTAAATTGTATGTGAAATGTAATACAATTAAACTTTATTAATCCCCAAGGATACATTTGGTCATTGAGTCTCTTCAAATTAGTTGATTCAAACTTCAGGATTATGTAGAATTGCAGTTTTCGAGGTGCTTGGAACCTAGTATAAAACTCTTGCCATAATGTACAGTACTTGAAGTACGTGGCGAAATGATAAATGTGAGTGTGCCTATGTGAATATACAGTTGATCCAAAATGATCTTCCTCGTCACAGCTATAGCATGTGTATATCTAAGATGAGTGGGCTGTGTGCATGCTAATGTGCTCTTCAACATGACTGAGAGCCTGCACTAAATCATTCTAATTATCCTGCAGGCTGGCTACATGGATTAGAGACCTGATCTGATCACATGGGATGGATGAATGAATAAAAAATGGAGTTGTGGAAAAAATGGGAGCCTTGCTAATTTTGTCTTACTTGATTTCAGGTTCATAATCCTGATAGCTGAGTGGTGTGACAGGAGGTGACAAAAAAAGAAGCAAGCAGAAATAAATCAAATCACAAAACAAACTGAATAAACACACACACACACATACACACACACAGGCAGACACATGCAGACACACAGACAGACACACACACAGACAGACACATGCAGACACACAGACAGACACACACACAGACAGACACATGCAGACACACAGACACACACAGACAGACACACACACAGACAGACACACACACAGACAGATACACGCAGACACACACAGACAGACACACGCAGACACACACAGACGCAGACACACAAACACAGACACACAAACACACACACAGACACACACACACAAACACACACACGCGCACACAAACAAACACAGACATGCACGCACACAGACACACGCACACATATATACAGTACCAGTCAAATGTTTGTACACACGCCATCATTTCAATGGAAAAGTGTGTTTTTTTGAAAATTGAAAAATCACTGATTCAGTGTGCTTCAAAGTACAATTGTTTATAAGACAGTACCATGTTCAATAATATATTTGACATATACTCCCATACTCTCATAGTGCCAATAGTGCCATTTTTTGATGAGCTTATCAACATCACAAACTAATGTGTTTCAGCTAATTTGTGCTTTTGTTATTGTAATTTGTGAAACTGTTGGTAAATCAAAATGTGTCCAAACTTTTGACTGGTACTGTATATACACACATTATACACAGTATATATAAAGACAATGCACAAAGGAAAACAATAAAAAAGGAAGATGAAGAGGAACATAGTTGAATGAACTACTGTAATGAAAATGCTGTAAGCCTACTGTTACAACAATTCAATGATACCATTTAAGTTAGCACCTAACAAAAAATGGGCACCATATCTTTACTGTTGCGGGATAGGGCCAGTGCCATGGCTTTGTTTGGATTTGGTTTCATTCATTACTCATTATAGTATTTTTACTCTATTCTTGTACTTTTGGTTTGCATTACCTAAATAAAATAACATACCACCGTAGTTACTTTCTACATCTTCAAAGAATCAGAACACTACAGTGAATGAGGAGTTTGTTGGTAATTTACAGGCCACAATTCTCTTGCGCCTCAAAAGGTTCTCGCTCTTGTTTTAATGCTGGCAGAGGCTTTGTGTTTAAGCAATTAGAAATGGGCCAGGTGCGCTGCAAAATAAATGATTTATGAATTCACCGGGGCAACCATTAAACATCATTTTCCCAGGGCTGTCTTAATGACCTGTTAGGAGAGGTACTTCATCAAGCCCATTGCCCCAAAATGGACAGTCAAACAAGGCAAAATATTGTAGATGATAGAGACACCGGGGGTCAGGAAGAATACAGCAGGATATTAAGAGGGTAGAACTCATATCAGGCCATGGCTTATCTACCTCTGTAGCTATCAGATGAAAACATGAGCATGAATTTGAGAGGAGAAGGGGCCTTCAGGCCAAAGCGCAGGAGGGTTAGACAGTTCAATTACAAACGAAGAGGGAGCACTTCAGGAGAATATTATAAAATATACCATTCATCTTAAAAACACTTTGGGAATGTGAAAAATTTATTTCAATTTTAGTCCTTTTTCTAAACAGTGCTCAAACAACATATGAGGTATTAGTGTGTCCTTAGGCAAGACACTTCAACCACCTTGAGTACTTCGGTTACCTTGAAAAGCATGTTGTCATATTGCTGTCAAATTGAAAATGGGTTATTTGAACTGTTGAATGTGACATGTTGAGAGTGACATGTTGAATGTGACATGCTTTTACCACCGGAGATATTGTAAATCAGTCCCAATGTACGGGGTCACACATTTTTCATCACTTTTGTTCTACAATGTAAATATTAAAATAAAAACCCTCCAAGTAGCCCAGATGGCTTAAAAGTAGAATAGAAGAGGAGAGTTTTATAGTGCAGCTAATTCACAAAGAGAGATGTCAAAAAACCTGGATCCACTCAAGACTGTGGCTTCAAATTCCCACCAATTTGCGGGGAAAATGGTGTAATTTGTCGGAGTGCCTTTCATTACATTGCAACGGATCATTTATGTATGAGATTGCAAATGGTCAATTTGTTTTTGAATCTCCCTAAAATCGTTCAGCTGTTTCCAAGGAGGAGAACTAATGGAATGCCACAGATAGAAGTAGTGAGATAAATCCTGGTTTAAGCTAAAAATGCATTCTTACTATATTTATGGGTTAAATAATAGTTATGTATTAATAGGCTATGCAAGCAAATAATGTAGAAAATATTTACTGTTTTCACAAAATATAGGCCTTTTTTTTTGCTGTTTCATGATGATGATCCTAGTTTTACTTTATTAATAGAATATAGGCTGTCATAATTTATAATTTTAGCTTTCAGGAATTAACTAAATTGACGACAAAGCTTACTATAGCTTTAGTTAGCATTTAGCTTGTTTAGCATTTAGCACATATAGCATTTAGCTTGCGTTTTCAGCTATGCTACTGAACATTGCAATTTCTGTAGAGTTTATAATAAAAAAAATATCTGTTTACAGAATCGTGTAACTATATTGTATTTAATATACATACAGTTATACATTTCCAAAGCAGTTTTATTTGTTAGCACCTTTCAGTTCAACCCTTACTTTCCTTGATAGCAGCTTACATTGTGAAAGAGACCAGAACCAGAAGTGTGTGTGAAGAGTGTCCATTTTAAAGTTCATGGGCTACTACTGAAGTATGCTATTTCAATTATGTTAATGTCCACACAGGCCATGGTGTAAAATCTTAGTTGGACATATAAACTATTGAATATGATTTTTTTTAAGCCCACATACATCCCCGTATAAATACTGGTTCAATCGTCTTTCATATCACAGATGCAAAAGTCAGCTTCCATGTTATGAACCATAGGGCAGTGTTAGCCTCTTTCTCCATTATACAGAGTGGAGGGGGAACACATCAAACACAATATGAATTCTATTACACACTCTGCTCCCGTACAAGAAATGTTGCATCTTACCGGTGCCATTCTACAATAACACATCCGTCATAATACCGGTAGCTAAAGCAAAAAAACAATGAGATGAAAAACAGAAAAGATGTTAAAAGATAAACACAGCATAAGATAAAAAAAAGACAGTGATAATCAAAGGGAAAAAATTGCAGAAATGGAACCGAGGGGGAACATGCAGAGATGAAACGTTCACATTAAAACAACTTGATGCAATCTGAACTCAAAATGGGACATCAAAACATCTGGGAAGACAAAAGCAAAGTACCACCTTTAAATCAGGCTAAATGGGTTGAATTAGATTTAGCATTTGACAATATTATGTTTTTGGACAAATTACTTTTTTACAGCACAATAAGATAAAAATGTATTTGAGATTAACCATATTTTTTTCAACATGGAGCAAAGTTTACGTATTTTATTGTCTAAATATAAAAATCTAAACATAACTGACTCAGACTTGAAAACATCCCCAACAACAACAAAGCAAACTCAAGACAGAAAGAACCCTGATGAACCAACCATTTTGACTCGGTACTGGTAGTTACAAAGCCATTTTTAAGGCTTAGAGACAAACTACAAAGAAGGCCATTATGTGTGTGTATGAGCTAATCTGTGTCTGGTATTACAATGAATTGAAACATTTCAGTGACAAATATGCAAAAATATCAGAAATCAGGAACAGGACATTTTCATAGCACAGTAATCGCAGCTTCAGCTTTTTACTTTGCTTTGTGTTTTCGGTCTCGTGTTGAGTAATGGGTCCAAGCTTTGTCAAATGAATGGGGCCTGACAAAAAGTGCTCGGCTTCAGACTTATTTTCCCAATGGCTGTCTAAAACGGTTTTGAAGTCGTAGCGGGTCGCGGGGTCAGTACGTTACGGCAGTCCACGGTTATAAATCATGTGACACGGTGAACTGGAGCACTCAATATTTTTCTGCAGTGCAAACAAAGTCATGTATGTATGTAGTGTGTGGATAAGGCATTGCTGGAGACATGAAGAAATGGGACTAACTGTAGCTAACAACATAACATTTGGCTTTCCATTAAAACACTTAAGAAGTCTTTATTACAAGATTGTCAAAGATAACTTCATCCACAAAGGGTCACTAAAAGGATTGACTAGTTTTACTATATATATATATTTTTTTTTATATATATAATTGAGTGGTGCAGATCTTTGCTCTCCCAGTGTTTCTAGTGTTGTGATATTTTGATACATATTTGATTACAATTAATGATTCCCAACTGGTGGATCAGGATCCAAGAGTGGGTCATGGAGTTGACTGCTAATTGTTTTCATAAAATATTTAACTGATTTTTAAATACAAAAATGTGTAGTAAAATCACTGAGAAAATGAATGACATAATCAAATAAATAATACTGTGTTAAAATCATATAGCTGAAATCTGCAATATTAACATAAAACTATATTTGCAGACCTAAATTTACAAAGTTACAAATGAGATCAAATATCCCATAAATGAGCCGTTTATCATCAGAGTATCAGAGTGATTTCAGAGTGATCAGAGATGTTATTTGGCTCCATGATTTAACATAATGATGTAGCAGCTGCTGTGGTCCAGCTTCAGTCTGGAGCTGTATCAAAGTCCTGAGTAAAGCAAACTATTTCTGTGGTATGTGTGCGGAGGTGGCGCTTCTACCTGCATATGCCTCTATCAAAGTCCAGACTGAATATAGTATTCTCATATTGGGAATTTTAAAACCATTAATAGATGTATTCTATTATACAATTGAGAGACAATAGATGATGCTAAAAATACAAGCTTTTTTTTTTTAGTTAAAAAGAATTCAAAGCCAACCTCAACCTGCTCAATTTTCTGATACTTCCTGGTTTGTGTGAGACCGTGACAGAGGGTTGGTAAGGTAAATTTAATAGCTGGGCCTAAACCACCATTTGGGAAGCACAATTGTAACATCAACATCACTTTCTAACTCTCTGTCAGTACATACTTCAAAATGTAATCAGATCCATCATTAAGATTGAAGACAGAACGACACAAAATTCAATATTACCACAACGCACTTTGTGTTCCTGAACCACCATTTGGGAACCACTCTCAATAAATCAGCTTGACTTTGCTATAGTATGCAGCACGCTCATAACCATTTGTTAGCATCCTTTTTTAGTTTGGCTGCTGGCGAGTGTATTCCGTATGCTATTGATTTGCTTTTACAAAACTAAATTCAAAGAGAGGCAAAACACGCAGCAGCCAGGTTCTTTCCGCCAAAATCAAATAAAAAATTGAAGAAAAGAGAAGCTTAGTGTTTAGTTTTTAGATTAACATAGCATTATCGATGAAGGAAGAAAACGTGAAGAGGGAGGATAAGGAGACTTTCACCCCAGCAACTATGGGCCTTAGGTGGGGTACACCATAGACAATGGCCAGTAAGGTTGTAGGGCTAACAGGCCTGGACAACCAATCATTCTTACGTTCAATCACATGGACATTCATTTGCTATTTACAATTCACCTACAGTATTATGGCTTGTATTACAGACAGATTCGCTTTCATTCACTAGAGGTCATTTAGATTCACCATTTCACCTATACATGCATGCCTTTGGACAGTGAGTTGAAGTACCTGAAGGGGGTGGCGGATATGTGGGATATGTGTTCAAAATGTCAACACAACATGGTCCCCTGCACAAACTCTTCACTTAAGAAACTATAGGTGACTGTGGTAAATCCTCAAGGGATTTGAACTGGAAAAACGCAGTGTCACCGACTGCCATGGCACAGCAAAAGCATGCTGTATCACGCCGGCTGGAGATTGTTTCTTTATGTGAGTGTGACGGAGAAGATAGGAGCAGACAGGGGCCGCCGACCTGCGAGACAAAGCCACTGATATGATGCTACAAAGGACCAAAAATATAAAAATGTATTCCTATAAACCAGGCTAATGCGTCCAGAGCGGCTTCAAATAGTGAAGCAGACAGAATCGATCGAAACAACTTTATACATACAATGTTGGGACTACTAGTCTGGCTCAACACCAGACTGCCACTGCCACAAACAAAATGCAGGGTCATTTTTGAAAAGCAGATGTATTTTAAATTCCGGCCAGGCCTGTGAATGAAACTAAATCAGTATGAGGTCCATCAATGTGGTTTAGCGCCCAGATGATTAATGTCCTATAGTACACAATAGCAACACTTAAAGCAGCACAAATCGATAGTGGTGAAGTAAGGCCTCTTAAATGGCTGTAATGTGAACTGTGTCAGAAGTAATGATGATGGCTCATTGTTCTCAGAAGCCACATTTCCAGATTTTCTTCGGTTTCAATAGAAAAAGACTTTAGTAAGCCTTAGATAGCAGTCAACTAGTGAGCAATTGGTCAACAGCTGACAGCAAATCACTGTCTCACACATTGAACGTAGTAATGAATATTCAAAATGAAAGTAAATGGCCAAAAAATGTCAGTCTCTTTTTGTTTACAGAAGGTCTAAGATTAGTCCTTGTTTATTTGATAGTGATAGTTATATAAAATAAAACAATCACCAATCTTTTTTAGGATCCCGGCCCATTAGTTAAACTTCACTGAATGTTTATGTCACTAATCCAACTGGTCCATTTCACAAAATAATTACCATAAAAATATGTCACCTTGACCTTAATTCTTTATTCTACTGTTTGTTTGGTTTCTCAAATGGCTACTTTGTGCCTAAGGCGGGGTGGACCCAAGACAAGCGATAGTTCGTCACAGGGCTGCCTCCTCAACATCATTCTTTTTAGGATTCAGAAACGTACATAGAAATAGAACTAATGAGTTTTTGTAAACAGGCACAGAACCTTAACTGAACCAATAAAGAGGCATATTTAACAGTTGGAAAAAGTTTGTTGTGCGCTGTCCCCGAGGCGTTCATATTATCTGAGAGCAAACAGACGCAGATAAACAGACTCTACTCATAAACAATATGAATATTCATCAGAGCCATGGAGACATTAGATAACAGTGGTGCAGGGCTGTGTCAGGCTGTCTTCTGTCCTATTAACATGAACCAATGTCTTTTAAGAATTAAAGGTCACTTGACAATACCTACTTAAAAAATATAAGGAAGTTGGAGTCCCTAGAAGGAACCCATGGAGTAGTATTATAATTCAGGTTCAAACCTTGGTTAGAGATCATATATTAGAATGACAGTATACAATAGATGATATTGAAGACTGACAGGCTTTGTTGTATCGATAGTGGCTTACCTTGCAGACCTAAATTTGCTATGTATCGAGAGTTGAAGAAAGTGAATATGCTGAGAATACAATCTGGAATACCAAGCGTTTTCCAATAGCTGTTCTTTAAGCAAGGAGAACCAAACAGGATCTTCTTCCCAGCTGTCAAAGATGGCTGAAACCCTTCGCCTGTCACTGTGAAACACTCTTTCCATTTGTAACATAAAGTGCACGAAGGCCTGCTATTTCTGTTCCGACTTTAATGGATATGTGCGAGTGCTCTTACTTGATGTTGTCCAGGCAACCGGAGTCTGGTTTCAAGATGGCCGTGTGATGGAACATCTTGTAGAGAGCGATGCCCAGGAAGATCACGTTGAGCTGAAAGAAAAAAAAAAGAAATAGATTAAAGAAACAGCAAAGACACAGATGAGGCTTGGTGTTTTTTGCACTTCCATTCATTTTAAATCAAGGCACTTTGTTTGCGCCAAGCTGGACCTGGATTCCTACTTTGCCAAACAGAGCGCAAAATCCCATGAAACATCTATGGTGCTGAAGGGAACAGGACCAACAAGACTGTGCTTGGCTGGGGAAGCCTTTCCATCTGACTTACTCACACTTAAAAGCAACTACAAGGAAGTCAAGCCAATGTTCCTGTGGTTGCCTTTTTCAAAAACAATTGCAAATACAAAAATCATTGTTCCTAGTTTAACATTCTGGCTCAAAGAAAAAAGACACCATGGTGTTCTATTTAAATTAGCCATATTGTGCCATTTTTAAGTGTTCATTATTTTTGTTCACTGGAAAACCTTAGACTATGTGCATTTCCCTTTAAGGCCCTCTTTCCCCTTGGTTGCCAGATTCTCTTCACTACTATAGTCATTGTAAACACTGGAAGCAGTAGCAAGGTATTTCTGTACCTATCTACGTTGGAAAGTGAAATCATGTTTTCAGCTCCTGAGAAGTGTCAGTGCCTCAGCATATGAATTTTGAATCAAAATACAGCTCCAGATATATTTTAGACCCTTTAAAAATTTTTTTTTTTATAGAGAACAGCAGAGACAAAATCTAACATTATTCGGGCATAGGTGTTCCTACTATACGCCTCATTAAAAAGTACAAAATAATTAAAATATTAAGACGAGCTCAAATTGTCATTAGTTAAATAGTACATTGAGGAAATTTGACATACAAACACACTCCTTTGTTGTATCCCATTACTATTTCTCTTTGTGACTTGGTAATCACAAGAGCAGGAAATGAATTCTCCAAAAATCAACTAATTAACACTTTCACTAATGACATTGTCAGTGTTTTTTCTTGCAAGTGGTTTTTAAGGTAACAAGAAATTTATCTCAAAATTCTTCAACATTTTCAGATCCTCAAAGCCATGCTCGTAACAGATTGTAACTATGTACGCAGTGAAAATGGGTGAGTCCTAAAGCCCAAAGAAATACATTGTGGATGCTAAAGTGGAGCGTGAAACTGCATTATGCATGTTTTGGATTTAGTGAACTGCCTCTTGCTGGGCACTAAGCAGAGTTGTTTGAAGAGTTTTGGGGTTTCTTTGCAGTAAATAATTGTGTAATCCATAATGCAAGACACAAGCATTTGAAACCACTGCTTTTCTTGTAAAGGGAGATGTGTATTAGTCGATTTTCATTTTTAGGTTTTGGCGCAGTTCTTAAAAAGCAAAAAAAAACAACAAATAAAAACTTCTAAGATTTTTGCTGTCCTAGTTGGAAAAGTGTCTGTGTGTTTGTTTTACATCATGAGAAAGTCGAAGAAAGCCCAGTGTAACAAGAAACGGCAACAGGGCTAACAACTTCCCCGCTGTCACATCATTTTAATGTATCACTTGATTTAGTGCCGTTTTTGTTATTTTCAGGCAGTTGCGCAGTTCTTAAAATGTAAAAAAACAAAACAAAAAAACACTTAAATTTTCCTAGTTGGAAAAGTGTGTCAGTGTGTGTTCAATATACATCATGAGAAAGTCTTAAGTTAATGGGCGGTAGTACTCGAAGAAAGCCCACTGTAACAAGAAGAACATGCAAAAAACAATTGAGAATTGAACCCACAACCTCCTTGCTCGGAGGCCTTATGAAGTTGAGGCAACTGAGCTAACAGCTTCACAACTGTCATAGTATTTTAACGTAGCAAATTGGGCCAGTTTTACATTTCTATGACTTGATTTAGTGCCGTTTTTGTCATTTTCGGGCAGTTGCGCAGTTCTTAAAAAGTAAAAAGCTCTTTGACACAGATCAATAAATAACGTTATTAGAAAATTAGGCCTGTCCTAGTTGGAGAAGTGTGTCAGTGTGTGTTCATTTTTTGCATAATGCCTTGCACTCGAATGCTGGCGATAAAAAAAAGGTAAAGTAGAGTTGGAAAGGGAACAAAATCAATCATAATCGCAGTGTGGATTACTCCACCCTGCATACTGAGCAGAGTCTCTCTATCTTTCTACCTCCCCGCCACAGGCTCCCTAAAAATTTTGCCGGGCCAATGACTGCAGCGGAGGTGACAAACTGCCATATATTCTCCGCAGTCCACATTAGTTTTCCAGTGCCCGCCGGTGGCATGTCCGCTCAACAGGGCACGGAAAAGAGGAACGATATCAGCACGGCGGAAAAAGCTTGGGATCTCGGTGGACCGTTTAAGCGCCGACCCGCGGGCTAAATAGGGTTAATGACCGAAAGTGAGTGCATTGAGGTGGTGGGTGGGGGAGTGTGCTTACCATAATTATCAAGGTTGCCGGTCCTATGAAACTCCAAATGAAGTAGGTGTCCAGCCGTAGCCAGCAACTGCAATGAGAGAGAGGGAGAGAGATTTGAGAGGGAATACATCAAATAGAAGGGCTGGAGTAGTGACACACAGGAAAAGACACGGGTCGCCACGAGGGGCCAGAAGAGTTATGAGCGACAGGAGGATTTAGAGGTAGTATAGGGGGGAGTCAATGACAGCAATAATAATGGTCTACTGTAGGCTAAACTGTACAAAAACAGGAAGAGGAAATGAGGCCTTAGGAGGACACAGGGATGATTTAATGTTAAGGGTTTTTAGTGATAGGCTAAAGAGGGAAATTAAGGGATTAAGGGATAATAAAACCAGAATGTGGTGCACTTATTGTAACTTTAGAGAAATGTGTTGCTTGACCTCTGACAATATCTTCTTGCTGAGACAGCCCAACCCAACAAGCAACTAGCCACAGCAAGAAGACAATTACATATACAATAAAAGTCCAATAGGCTTACATGGGGAACTTTTCTTCTGCTTTTAAATACGTTTTACATCTGCACTTAATGCTCTTTGTGAGTTCTTCTCACTCACCTAAACCGCCCACTCTGGACAATACACTGACCATGGAAAAATAAATACATTCCTCATACAACCATGTATGAAGATAAATTAATCCAGTTAAATGTCTGAAAAGAGATGCACTGACCCTGGGATCAACAAGCAAGTGAAAAAAAAAATGTCAATAATGTAATAAGGCTATTCTTTGACCCTGTAGCAACAAACATAGCAGAAAATATGACTATGATTAAAGCAATATCCACCAGGGCCAACAGAACATGACACTGCTTTTTTGAAAAAAAGATCCAACAAGAAAAATGAAACAGTGGGAAAAAAAACTTGATTCATGACCTGGGTTTGAATTATTAATCTCTTAATCTCCGCCGCTGAAGCAGATAGACGCCTCCATTTTTGGCCACTAGAAAATTACAGTTTCGTGACAGTTGTGTTGTCATTCAGGCTGGCAGAGAGAGGGAATATAAGTGTGAGAAAATTAGCTGTGTCTTACTAGCATTTTAAAGATAATTGAAGAATGTGCGGTGCAATTTAAATGGGCCTTCAGACTGTAACACAAATGCAATAATCACTGGCTACTTGTTCAACTGCTAGTTAACAAAAATAGCTAATAAACCAATCACATAGCAGCCACTTGATGCATTTAGTGATATGGACAACCCTACTGACAACAAACTAAGCACTCTTTACACAAGAGCTTGAAGAGAATGACACAAAAAAGGAAAAAAAAACTAGTGAAAACTAATGAAAAAAATTTAATAAAAAATAATTAATGCTAGAGCTCAGAGGTCTCAATATAACCAACAGAGATCTGCATATATACCTTGACGCTTGGGCTATTACAGCAGATGACCACACCAGAGCTGCTTTATTAGCTGCAGGCTCTACCTGATAAAGTGGGCAGTCAATGTATTTAGGCAATCCTAACGTGCAAACAAAACATCTTATTGTCACGTTTCACTGCTTGTCTCTATTTAAATCTGACAATAGTTGGAAACAAGAGGAGGCTTGCATAGGGGAAGTGACAGACTCAAATTGACTGTTCCTTTGCCGTGAGTGCCTTCATTGTGGGCCAATATCACTGCATCTGGGGGACAACAGAAAACAAGTCGTATGGGCGTATCAAGGCAAAACAAAAGACGAAACAACATGCACAAGAAATCTGGCAGCTCATCAAAGTGCACTCCGCACTCATAAATTATGCTGAAGCTTCCATTGTTCACATTCTGCCTTCTTCTTGAGATCATAGAAAGATGTAAAGGGTGTGGGTGTTTGAGAGCTGCGGGCTGTCATTTTGTTTTGGGTTTTTTTTACCCTTCCCTCAACTTTTTTTGTCATGGTTAGCTTATGGGAACACTTCACGTTTATCTACCCCCTTCCTAAGAGAGAGTTTTTTTCACCAGTCGGAAGACAATCCAAGTTCGTGCCAACAGCTTGTGAGTATTCTGGCGATCCTTGCCACCCACTGCACATAGCTGCCGCATGCTGTCAAGGCGGCTTATTGTGCAAAGGCATCACTGCGAAGGAGATAGTCATTTCACTGGCTGGAGAGTGAGCTGTTGACCAAGACATTCTGAGAGGTAAAAGGTATCAATATAGGCCAAAGAAAATTAGGCTGGATATAATATGCAATTTGATCATGTATTCAACAAGTTTTGCTTTTTGTTGCCTGAGGTTTTTCAAGCATGGCAGTAATAATAATAATGGGCAGACACAAGCTGCGGATCAACGCAGCCAACATTCTTCTTACAAGATCTCAATAATACAAATGTACTGCTGTTAAGGGCTGGAATTCAGAAAGAGAAAGCCACTGGAGAGCTGGCCAATTGTGAAATTTAGTAAAGACATGAGCAGGATAGCTTTCTCTCGCATGGTTCAATTGTGACTTGCAGGTGACATCACAACATTCTATAGTCCTTTATTTTTAGATTGTGTGTGTGGTTGGACAGATACAGAGGGTTAATGGACCTGGTCACTGATAAAAAATATCAACTTCAATTATTTTTTGTCTTATAAAATTCCCATATAGTTAATACAGAATTCTGGCCCCTGTCCCCCATCTGAGGGTATGACATCATCACATTCTATAACCTACAACCCAGCAATACCTTTTCTTGTGAGTTCTTTAATTCTCATTTTTCATTATAATTATGTATTCAACACCATTTTGCCACTTCTGCAACACCAATATTTGTGTTCCTAACAACTTTTGCTTAGCCAATTTTGGGGAAGTGGGGAAAACTAAACATCCTGTATGCACTTAATGCCAATGTAATAGTGATCGCTCCAATAAAGAAATTAATAAATGACATTTCTACAACCCCACAGGGAGACATAACTGGGTTCACTATAACTGTGCATAGTGTTATAATAATAACTGCCTGGTGAGCTTACAGGTGCTCTGATGGTCAATATACAGTAGTTTTTGAAATATCCTGAATCACTTCCTTGTTTTGTTCAGCTCATGCATGTTCAGAGCAAAGTGTCCTGCCCAAGGGCACATTTTCAGTAATCAGCCAAAGTGAGTGAATTGGAATGGTTTCTTATGTCCTGGCATCTCATATTTTATTTGATCTCACACTTTGAACAGTTGACTTCACAAACGCGCTGACCTTTGAGCTGAGGGAGTATCAGAGGAGTAATACATTAGGGCCGTAGTTCTCACACACAGTACTGCCTTATACACTCTTTGAGTTTGAGTTAAATGCATTACAAAATGAAAAGAAAACGTCTAAATTAGATCTAAATCGGGACTAAACCAGGTCGTAACTAAGATTAAATCATGAAACTAACTAAACCAGGTCTAGATTGTAAATACGATATACCCGGGACTAAACCAGGACTAGATCTATACTGCACCTTAACCAAGACTAAGCAGTGGTCCACATATGCTATCCAACTCTTCATACCAAATCAGGACTAAAACAGGAACAAAAATAGCTATAAATGAAACTTAAGTAACTTGAATTTGAGTTCCACTAGAAGGACCCACATACCACCTGTGTTATCTGCGCCACAGTTTGAGAACCATTACACTAACGTCACTTTTCCCCATCGCTTAAAGGATAGCTCTTTTAAAAAGTGCCACCTCACCCACCACCATTCAAAAACACCCCTCTCATTACTCAATAGCAGCATTTAATTGCCCCGCTGGTGTCAGGCCTTAATTATTCACATGATGCCAAGGCTTAGGCCGTGGCAGCTCTCAGCCCATCCATCACCAAGAACTATGGCTGCCCTAGCTACAAGACGTGCATCGTCTATGGGCTGTGTGCGTATGATAAACATCTCTAAACCAAAGTGCTGATGTGGCTTTTCATTATTATCAGATGGCTTTGAGATTAACAATATAGAACGGTGGGCCGCAGATCTGCTTGATGCTACACCACAATAGCTCTTGCACAAATGCATCTTCAAATAGTATCTTCTCTTGCTCAATACAAGTGCGTCCTATTCTTTTGTGGTTTCATTTCTAAATCTGTGACATTCCTCCAACAGCATTTTCTCTCTTCTCACAGCAATGGCAATTCAGCAGCTAGCAGAGAAATACGCTAAGCTTGAGTAACCGTTGATTAAGAGATGATAATGATCAATAGTTATTGGAGTGTTATTAAAGACACCCCTTTTTGTTGTGAATGATGGGATTATTGTTGTATTATGTTCTTGTCAACCAATTCACTTTAAAGGGGTCATGATTTGTTATTTTTAATACGTATTTGGACACTTCTAGCTTAGCATTTCAAGTTGTTTAATTTATATATATTTATTACATCTTTTTCTATTTTGGGGGCTGTAGCTCATATAAGGTGCATGTTTCTTTAAGGCCATCTTTCCCCTTTGTTAACTCCACCCACTTTACTCAAGGGCCATATCTATGTAATCATGAAAAAGCAAACATCTTCAGCTTCTTAGAATGTCAGTGCTTCAGCATACAGCGTTACCTAAACATGCAGGAATAAAAATCTATTACATTATAACATGTAAAGTTAGCATAATAGGGTGCCTTTAAGATTGACTTACACTCGTTCTGTCCCATAACTGCGATAATCCACAGCAGCAGAAACAGCCACGATGAGTGCAGGGACTCCATATCCCACCATGTAGAAGTATCTGCGTCTGGAGTGCTCGCTCTCAAACACCTCCACCAGCATGATGTAGAGCTGGACCCCTTCCAAAAACATCCATGTGAACGCCGCCAGGAAGAAGAAGTGCAGCAAGGCCGCGAAGACGGCACAAGCAATCTGGGGAACAAAAAGAGACAAATGTTTGAGCTCTTTACAAACAAATCAAGTTACTGGACACAAGTCACCCGTATGTAAACTGTTAAGATGTTAGCACTGCTTTTCTTTGATTCTTTACTCATTTTTCCATTTTTTTTGAGATGTGACATTGAATATGCTGAATTAGCAAATTCTGTATTTTCTATCGAAAAGGCACCAATATTTTAAGGCCTTCCGTCCATCCTCTTGGATATCTTATTTAGATTTTGATTTATTTAGAGTTAAAAAAAAAATGATAGTAAAAAAAATAAAAAAAATAAATAAAACCTAAAATTTTGCCATGTTTTTTGGGGGTAAAAATAAAATACGTAAACTCATGTGGAACATTTGGTCTTTAAGCAGAGATCAGAGTACATATTGAGAAAACGGCCTTTGAAATTAGAATGTGCTTTAAGTCTTGCGGGTTAAATGTGATGACGTAAACACTTTAAGGCATAGATTGAACATGTTCACTGTTTTCAAGTAAGAGACCAAAAAATCCCCAAATGGAAAAATGTAGTTTTACCTGAAGTGTCTCACCTTAAAAGAGTGCTTTTGACCTTGTTATAGCTTCACTTTCCCAACAATTAGCAGCACTTAGCTAGGTTTGGCTAAAGTGACTGGAGGTTTGCCTTTGGTGGCTGGCAGAAGACAAGCTTTAGCCGCTGTGCCCATGTGCGCTTGTTTGCTGAATCTGGCACGGATGAATGAGAGATATGAAGAAGCAACAGTCCAAGAGCTGCTCAGAGCTACTCATATTAGCAGCAGGTGCAAAGACATAATTATTCACTTTTGGAGCTAACATGACACATAGCACATACAGCATCGCGTCAGTCACACGTGCACTTTCTAAGAATAACACAGGGCCGCAGTGACACGCATTGATGTCGTTATCGGCACAGTTGAACATAACGGGTGGATTTTGTCACCGAAAATGGATTCAATTAAATGACTAAAAGGTTGAGTGGACATTAATTGCAGTTCAGGAGAGTGATCTTTGAGAAAAGGTGGTGAATCACACCCATAAAATGTTATGGAAGGGAAGGTGTAGGCGGACATAAACGCCTAACGGTGTATAGCTTGAAGAAATGACTGAAGCCTTAGATACATTAGGTTTTGGGCAGGTTATTGAGAAGAAATTTAGATAGCAGCTTAGGCTATACTAGCAAACATTCCAGAGTGCTTTTATTGGTAGTTAAATGAATGGCTGTTGGAGAAAGTAAGCAAACATGCATTTTAAGTGCTGGCTACATCTGAATCTTACACAAGAAATGGCACCACATAGGAATGGCATAGAATTAATACGGCACAAAGTAAAATGTAATTGTTGGCTATTTCAATCACAAGTTAAGGTAGAGATAATTACTAGTTCTCAGTGGAGTATTGCTAAAGTCTGAGCTACAATTAGAACGTGCCACTGTTACTGATACTGTCAGCGTTTTTTCAAGTGGTAATGTATTGGACATTTTTATATAAAGCTAAATCGATGAACACCTTTTTTCCACAAAGCAGCTCTTTATTGACAGCCTTGAACATGTGAGGTTTTCTCAAGTATTATTTTTCCATGTTAGTCAGCCAGCCGAGGGAAAAGCTTTGTTAAATGGGAAGCTTCTGTTTATTTCAAAAGCAACAAAGCAAAACCAGTTTATGGCCACTGGCACTTATAGGATGTACCACTCATCTCACAGCAGGATATCAGATACAGTGGTTATACAGAACATGTCCATACAAAGATTGTTGCGGCAAAACAGACGTGTATAATTTTCATTTATTTGTATTTATGGATTAATAAATACATTCTCAGTTTCCTTTCATTTCTATAAAACATCGGAAACATATCAAAACACGTTTACAGAATATCAGAGTCCGAATATACATGGGTCAAGATGGTAACTGAAATATTGGTATTGGAATTTTCATATTGGTGAATCCATAAATGTATACTAATATTAATAATTGCTTCCTCACAAATGATTTACTTGGCTCAAACACTACTTGGGATACTTTTGAAAGACCTATTTTGTTTTGGTTCTAAAATAAATGTACTTCATAAACAAACATTTTCCTGCTGGACTATCAAATTACACTGTCAACCCACTTTTGGGCCCTGACCCACTGGTTGGGACCCTCATTTTTTACATGATGTAGTTTGTATGTAAATAATAAATGTAAATGTCTATATACAGTAACTACCTCCTTAAACCACTTTTTACCACAATTTACTGTACTGTGGGTTACAAATTGAGAAGGGACAAGCACCTTATTACTGTAAAAGGTCATTTATTATTGAGCTTGGCAAAGAACTATGCATGTCTTTAAAGGTCCCGCACTTTCGCTAAATAAAATTAATGTTAATGTTTCCACTACCTTTGTTCATGCTTTTTTTACTGACTACACACCAATGTGATAAATACTTGCATATAAAATCAAATAATTCACACAAAGAACACAAACAACTTACCGGCTGGTCACCTCGATTGATCCCCACCAGGAAGAGGGACTCGGCGATGAAGAGGCTGATACATAGGTTCTTGTGGATGGTGTTTCTGTCGCTCTGCAGGCCGCGGAAGAAGCAGAAGGTGAAGAGGCTGATGAGGAGACACACCAGAGACAGCAGGATGCCCACCCAAGTGATGACGTCAAGGAGCATGTCGTGAATGGGGTCAGTGTTCTGCAAAAACAAAAGTGGAAAATAGTGAGATAAGCGATTATGAATATACAGATCAAGCACTCACTCCACAGTCATAAATTGATAGTGGTAACTAACTAGCCACAATAGCCCTGGGACAGACTGGTAGTCATACAGTAATAATAATAACAATAACAATAAAGACACCCAAAGTGCTTTACATATTTTTTTACTATTCATTCACTCTACAGTCACACCTGATGGTGGTAAGCTACTATGTAGCCACAGCTGCCCTGGGGCACACTGACGGAAGCGTGGCTGCCAGTTTGCGCCTACAGCCCCTCCGAACACCACCAAACACCAATCACACAACTACATTCATTCATAGGCAATGTGTTAAGTGTCTTGCCCAGGGACACAACGACAGTGTATGCTCGGACGGGGACTCGAACCACCGACCCTCTGGTTGAAGGGCGAGCGCCTACCCACTGCGCCACTGCCGCCCGGTGGCAGTGCCAACTCTGTGCCTACTACGAAACACAAATTGCCACAATCACACCAACACATTTATACATACATGCAACTCGGGTTAGGTGTCTTGCTCAAGAACACAACAGCAGTAAAACTAGTTGCAGTGACGACTGAACCGCAGACCTTTGAACTAGGCCCATGCTGTCATACCCAACAGCAAGGTACATGTCGGGAAAACATCCCAACACATAAGCTACAACTGCTATGGCACCAACGGGCACCTTAATCGGACATTAATAACTTAATACAAAATGTGCAATAACATTACAATATGTGTTCAATTTTATTACATATTTGTTCAATCAGTTTATTGCAAAATGTGGCAGTTTACTACATAATGTGGAATTCTAACATAATGTGGCCTACATCACCACTAAACACACAACACAACAATCACGCTGACACATTCAGAGAAGGAAGTGTCTTGCCCAAGAACAAAATGGTAGTAAAACTGGTTAAAATGAAAATTTAACTGCCAACCTTCACATTACAGGACATTAACAACAAATGTGATGCCTGGTTGGTGTATGTTATACTCAAGAGCGGTGCTGGAAATAGGTAGGTGCACTTTACTTATTCACACAGTAGTAAATAAAACACAAAACAATCAATAGCTGCAAAAACGAAAAACAAAACCATGACGGACTAAATCACATTTTCAAACCTTGCCCGAAGGATTTCTTTTCCTGGAGGTGCATTCTCTCGGCCCTGCAATAAGCCGCTACATGGGGAGCCACAGGTGGCCGATATGAATCATAAATTAGTCAGTGCGAATCAATCCAAAATGCCCCCCATCGCTTTATTCTGGTGGGCCAACAAAAGGACTACAAAGTGCGCAGTCCAAAGGGGCCACAGGTGTCTAGGACCGGCTCAACGGGAACGCAATCAAAGCCCAGGTCAATAAGTTTCACCATAGCTTTTACATCATTTTCTCTTTTCAAAGCACTAATTTGCCGCTGTGGCCAGTTTTTCGGACGGCCTTTGTGCTGATCATAATTTTGTGAGTTTACAATGAATTAATAACAGTGAGGCTGCTACAGAAGGGTCACATCTGTCAAAGCAATCGCGTGCAAGGAAAAAGGTGAACACAGAATAGAATAGTAGATTGAACAGTATATTGCCCAAAGTAGAATCGATATAGTTCACGGGTAAATGCTCAATCCATTGCCCTTATATCTCCCAACCCGGGTGAAGACTGCCAAACTGTAATTCTAAACAGGACATGCCAAAATGCTTACCAATGCATTTAAAAAGAAAATTAAAACAAATAACAAGAGCCACTAAACAGATGGCACATTCTCAGCATGATAACGTTTGTTTTAACAGTAGTGCCGTCCTGATCTCACACTTCTTTCTGATGTCACCTGTGGAAAAACATGGAAATCATGCACCAGACTGTCATGACAGCCCCTTTAAACTTAATTACCCAGTCCAAACACTTTGGAGGGTGGCATGCTAATTTCCCGAAGGAATTGTCTTCCTTTTTAGCATTCTGGGCATTGATTTAAAAAACATGGTGGGAGGAGTGGAAGAATTTATCCAGCTTGCTTGAAGCTGTCACCCCTGCTGGGACAATCTGGTTAGAGCATTTGAGTTTGACTAGATCACTTCAACGCTAATGGCAATATAGCTGGCATGCTAATGAGGCACGTTGCTTGAATGCTAACGAGGATCAAACACTTCAACAAAGAGACAAGTCACTTATATTTAAGGGCTGCCAATTAATTCTTCTGAGATAGCTATAAAACAATGACTTGGAAGCTATACCTTTCTTTGGCACTGATATATTACTATACTGTGCAGTGCTTAGGATACAGTTGTGTCCTTGGATATTAAAGGGGTCATATAACTATCCCTTTAAAGCTTTTGGTATACATTTTGTTATTTATTTGTTAGGATTGCAGTATTTATTCACAGATTAGATGCATTTAGGGTCTTTCCCACACTGGCCATATCCAAATGACTACTAAAGCCAGGGAAGCAATGTACTGTATTAGCAACACACAAAGATGATGTGTTTTCAGCTCTTAAGGATGTCAGCACCTCAGGATACAAGATTAAGTCAAACTCGGGGTATGTTTTTTGATGAGAAATGATTATTACATGGAAGGGAGCTCGAAAAGTCAAGTTTAGACTTAATGGCTGCTATAAAACAAGGACTTGAAAGCTATACCTGGCTCTGAGGGCTGATGTGATACTATGCAGTGCTTAAGATACAGTTGTACACTAAAGGAATTCACAGTCATGGCCTCCAGTAAGTAATATATATGAGTCAGAGCTTTACTTTTGAGCAAACCTTGAGAAAATATTTGCTTACGTGTAGAAATAACCATACTATACTGTGTCTAATATGTCTCTCAAACAAGCACCTCTTTAAATCATATTCCGACCACAGTCAGCAGGATTTTCTGCGGGGGCACACAGTAGGAAGAGCTTTTTCTCTCCCCTTACCCTTTCCCCCCAGCTAGAGTTTAAGTGAGGAAAGTTGGTGCAGAAGCCTTGTTTAGTGGCAATCCAGGCTAACGCTAACTGATAGAAAAACAGATGCTGATCATTAAGGGGCTATGCTAGGATAGCAGCCGCAGTCCTACTTGAGTCTGGGGAGAAGAGCCCACTTTTGATTTTCTTGCCTGATGAGTCATTGTGTATATGGAGCAGATGTCTTGAGTGTTTGGGTATGGCAATATAAGTTACAGTACGGACTAATGTTTCAGGCAGATTTGAAGACATGTTGGTAGATCAATAGCTTTCATATCAGTGTTTGGATTAATCTGTCTCTTCATGCTAAACCCACACAGAGGTTGTATGGTCAGGTTAGTGGAGCTAAGATAATTACTAACCAGATGGACTTATGCCAAAGTGAAAGTGAAAGTAAAAATCCTGAATCCAGACAATGAGCCAGATCCTCATAAATATAATAATCACTCGAGTTATCCATTTTGAAATCAATGCTACTGTACTGCATGTCTTAACAGTTGCCGAACACATGTGCTCTGTAGAAGTGTGGCAGAGCAGTTGGACACAACAGCTGTTGATGCCTGCATGCTTTGTAGTCTGTTTTCTATTCACAACATGACATTGGTATTGATGTGGTGGGTGGCACTAGCAGTGGTGCATTGTGGGGGAATCCTAAGGTCTCTTGGGCTAGTAAGGATGCACGCTCTATCCATTACAGTCATCCAATGGGGAGTACTAGCGAGAAAGAGACAAAGCTATAGTGAAGGGCAGGAGGTGGATCTACAACCAGGTGATAGATTTACTGTGCAATGATTTCTTTGTTCTGGGAGCCTGGATGATGGCGGAGTCGTCCGGCGGCATAATGTTAAAAAGCTTCCTGCCCGTCCAGGCAGGATGGCAAATGATGTGATCTGCAGAGCCTTTTGCACCTAACCTCACACCGACAAGCCTACGTGATAAAAATCCATGTAAGGGGTCTCTGAAGTGGGCAGACGTAATTTGCTCTGGAAATTCACTGTGGTGTATCGCAAGGGCAGCCGAGTCATGCGGCGTCCATGTTACTTAGCCCGGGCGAGTCGATTTGTCTTCCAATCATTCTCTCTTACATTTTTCTCTTATTTCTTAAGCACACATATTTTTCATTCCAGATGGATGCCTGAGGAGATTGGCTCTGCCCCTGATCTGAGCTTGCATGGACCACAATATATGGTTTTCTTCTGGCCATTGGAGCGGTCACAGAAAAAATAAAAAAATACCTTACACATTTGGTTCTTTTAAGCTATTGTTACGTGGGTCTAACATGCTACCATAGGTCTTAAAGGGACCCTGTTATGTTATTATAAAGCAGTAACACACAGATAATCATGCTGTATTCACGCCTTGAGCTGAAAACACTTGATTTCATCTTTCTACAAAGAGAAAGAGAAAAAGCAACAGCTCCCTAACAAACAAAAAAATGTTAAGTTATAAAAATGTGAAATACTAATCTTGACATGAACAAAATAAATTCTGGCTACATTAATTAGCATCAAATCCTACGTCCGAAAACCAACACCTCTTGAACTGTTTCTGTGAAATGTGTGCGAGGGCTGAAGGGCCGGAGCAAACAGAACGTCAATCCTTTATACCTCAAAGAAGCGCTCTCAGCAGGGGGGCTATGGAAGCCAATCCAATTAAAATGCATAAATCTCCCGTATACGCCTCCGGAACTGGCCTTAGAGTCATGAAATACAGTCGACAGGGGCAGAAGCATTGCTGAGGGCTCTAGCGGACCTTACTACGGGTTCACCTATGGTATAACCCAGGATTTATGAACTGCACAGGGATGGGGAGGTGTTGCGGGAGAGGCCATGTTATGAATCAGGGGTGCCGGCAAATTTGTCACATTTAGAAAGAGCTGGGAGAGATATCCTGGCCTATATGGAGCAGAGATGACATTCAGCAGATGCGCCTAATGTCAGCCTATGCGTTGCGGCTACAATAACTTATGATAGCACGTCTAAGGGTGACTCCTGTTGCCATGGCAGTTAATGTATGTGCTTTGAGCGTATGTTTTTTTTTTTCACCCCCAAAGCAACCTTGAGTGTCCTTTCTCATCACTTGGAGATGGTGATAGCGACAAGATGTTCTTTAAAAGGCAGTGATAAATGTTAGACACATATCGCCCACATTAGATATTTGGTTTCATTTTGTCACTTTCAAAATTCATCTTTCAGTCTCTTCATGCTATAATTCCAGGCAAATTCAGTGATGTTAAAATCCGGTTTGTGGAGCTAAACCAGGTAAGATAAGGTATAATTTGGGAAATTTTTTGGCCCATGTTGTTGCCATGGTAGTTAATGTATGTGCCTTGAAAATATACCCGAGACGTTTTCCTTTTCATCCCCCAAATCAACCTTGAGTGTCCTTTCTCAGCACACAAAAGACGATGAAGAATGTTAGCTAAACATCAATTCCATCAACTAGTTTGAAGTACCGCAGATTTACGCTTACTGGTCCATTGGGAATAATGATACTTCCTAGTAGCTTAATGTCTCTCCGGAGCATGTCTTCAAACACATCCACTGTCTAAATAATGGCCTCAAGACAGAAGCTGGAGCAGCAGGTCTATATTTCTTGAACCTGTACTAGCCATATTTAAAAAGATTTCTATCACAATCGCAGTGCCCTCCAGCTATCTGCACCAATGGAGGGCTTATATAAAGGGAAATAGTTCAATAAGGTGCTTCCAGAGGTCAAACGAGCACAGGCCATTTAGGGATTTAAAAAATACATTGAAGCGACTGATGAAACACTGGCCTTAAGTGATGAGATATCATTTACTTGCATTGACAAAGAGGCTAGATAGCTATTAAACTGGCAAACAAAAATGATTTGAAACATACACTATATCCTAAACCAGGAGTTCCCAAACTTTTTAGAGCGGGACCCCCACAATAATGGCAAGATAAACCCAGGACCCCCGGTCCACTGGAGAAGTTGAAAAATACAAATGTGCACAGGGCATATAAAGACCTACTGTATATAAAATGTATTTAGAATGCTCATGTGGTGCTTCTGTTTGCTTGGAATATTTAAAAATCCATTAGAGTAATGACTAACATGCCATTTCATCAAAATATCAACAAATAATTATTTCTGAAAATCATCTCACAACCCCTACGTTCTACACACGTTCCCACTGTCTTAAACAACTGATGCTATTTACGCTGATCACACAAAACACACAGAGAAAGCCCTTTAAAATATATCATAATGGTCAAAATCATTTTACACATTTCTTGAGGCTGGTACAGGCAGTGGTACAGAATTCTTGATAAAAAACTGGCGCAACTGGCTCTTTCTATGGCCCTGATGCCCATTACTAATACACTTTGAGTCATATTGCCATTTTATGTTTTATCTCTAAAACTTTAATTTGTTGTTAAAAATATATCTGTAAATACTTGTGAACAACATAGTGGATATACAAAAAGACAATTTGCTAAGAGTTCAGATGAGTCTCTCTCGCATCCTACAAAGGTCTAACGATTACACTATGCAAATGCATCATGACAAGTCCCAGTGCTTGCCTTTCAATATTGAGCTGAGACCAAATGCATTTATTTCCGATACTCTCTAAGCACCCTAAATCACAGGATGTCCCGGGGTTTAGTGATGTAATGTTTTGAGGTTAATGTTATCTGCATTCTCTTCAGCAAAGTCACTTCAAAGTACACACACTCCCATCTCAACCCTGTTTGCAATCACTCCTATATTAAAACCAATGCATAATCTCTCGCACACAGCTGCTGATTGCAACTTTTAATTTGTTTATGCGGCCAACGGCATAGCCACTCTTGGATGACAGCTTCCATTTTATTTCTATCTCAAAATTAGCAAAAAATTTCAACAAAAATTGGGGACAAAGACATTACTCCTAGATGCCCTTGTCAATGACTCAATAGCCCCACCTGAGCTGCATGCGTGGGACTTGTTGACTTTGATGACTTGCTTCGAGACTCCAAAATAGATTTTTTTCCAAGATCATTCAGTCATTTGAAAGAGGACAGAAGCTCAGAAAGCAAAACCCAGAGACTTTAAACACATTTGGCTATTTGTTCACAATTTTTAATCAAATATATTCAGATCGGATTCAAAAATAATGAATCCCGATGAGACATGTCTTTGGAGTTTATTCGCTTGTTCTGACTTTCTAAGAGTCTTGTATAGACTACACTGGCGTTCAAAGGTTTCTCAACAGAAGGCAGCATGTGGGCAGACTCACATTGTATTCACTCAGTCATTACCAACATTATGAAGTCATGTAGAGCTGTTTACTTGTAATAGCAGAAGTCATGTACATTATGGACAAATCAAAGGGAAATCTAAGGGATTACCGGTAAATAAATGTGTGACCCAATGTGTGGGTTCAGTTCTCTGCAAAGACAATGGCCATACAGAATCGTACAATGGTGAAGCTATAGAAGCCAGACCTTAATACAAACCGAGAATCTTCTAGTTCAGGGGTAAATGCTCTATTGAGTTAGCCACAAAGTACAAAATGCAACAGTAAACAATGCGTACCACTTATCTGTTGCTTCACGTCTCTGGAGTTCATTACGGCCTATGTTGCAATGGTACAGAATCGTTAAAAAAAATCTTGGATGCTAATGGTGTTTTGGATTCACACCAAAAATGACCTAAAACAGCATTTTGGAAGCAACCCCAATATAATGGAAAAAATGTGATTACATACAGGTCTTGAAATATAAAAAAACACTATTCCCAACTAGCTTACATGCATGCACTTGGCAGCAAAAATACGGCAAATATGGCAGCCAGCTTTGGTCCACCAAAGAACAAAATGTAATTACAAGATTTTTTATTTTTTTTAAATGCAACTGAGAAATAAACAAGGTTACAATATAATCTGTAGCTGTGAGGGTAATGAGTAATAACAATGCAGCGATGAGTGCTGGTATGCCCTGTTGCCATGGAGACACAAACTGAAAGCTCTGTTCAATTTATCCAATGTTTTCCTTCTCTGAGATGCTTTCTAGATTTTTTATTTGCCTCCATTCAGGGTTTAAGATACTTGTATCACACTAAACTACAACAACTGACCAAATAATGATAAAACTGATTTAACTGATTATTTCCAAAGAAAATAGGAGTGGGTGATATCAAATTATTTTTCAAAATTATGGATTTTCATGTTTTTTCTTTTTAGTCACACATTATATTCAGATTTAAATGCATATGCCTTCATTTTGACAAATTTAGATATATTTTTTTTACTTAAATGTTTGTATTCTTCAAAACAAAACCCCCAAATGAACGTATAAATACAGTACCAGTTTGGACACACCTTTTATTTATCAACAGATTAGCATAAAATAAGCACAAGTTAGACAAAGCACATTTGAAGCTGTCCAATGAGCTTTAAAAGTTGTATTCTTAATAAGAGCAAACTAAAAGTACACATTTCAAATGTATTATTTAGCATAGTACTGACATATAAATAACTAGTAATTCTCTTGATGGATTTTCCATTTAGTTCCCAGAAAATGCAATCAACTTAAGACTCAAATGTTAGGACACAATTTCCCATTCAAACAGTGAACAAGTAAATTGCATACAGTTTCATACCACCTCTCAGACTAAAAATATTTAAAAAACTGTTGAATGGTGTCACTTTTGCCCACTGCTGGACTCACAAGGCAGAATCGAGCCAAGTTTTCTGTAATGTTAAGGACTGGCTCGACTAAAAGCTCTCTTTCTACTGCTTCTTTTTTCCTTGTGACACTTTGCTTCCACTGGGTGAAGGCTCCCATTATATTCAGCTCCCTCTCTATTCTCACCCCAGCCCTTTCTAAGATCTTAGCAGGGCGCAAAAGTCACAATACTGGGTGCGAAACAGCACCTCTACAGCTGCACAACAAAAATAATCCATATACAAAAATATTATTTTGCTCCTTTTCTAATGTTTTTTTGGGGGGGTTTCAGAATGGACAAATATCTCTTTAAGGCCCTCTTTTCCCCTGCTGGCCAAAGCCACTTCACTATTACAGCTAATAGAAACAAATGTAAGGAGTAGCGAGGTGGGGTTTTACGCTCAGGAGATGGTCAGTGCATCAGCAAACAAAATACAACTCTATGGTATAGTTTTGACAAAGAAACTATATGGTTGAAAACGCAATAAAAGTCAAGTTAGCATAATAGGCACAATTTAAAACTAAGATCATTGCAAGGATACTGCCTTTATTGAGTTTGTGTGCGATAGAGGAACTTGAAGGAGTGGTTCTGTGGATGTGGGCCAACTGGGACGGCTCTCACAGTGATATTCTCCCCCGCCTTCGATTGATTCAGAAAAGAGGCTCTGGAGAGGCAGATGCCACACCAGATAGCAGCAAGAAGTACTAGTCTGCTCTGTCAGCAACCAGGCTTCTCAAACTTCTCGCCACAGAAATAATTAAGCCGTCTGTCACCATCTGAAGGACTTAACTTCTTGTCCAGCATTTTCTGTGAGCCTTCAATGGCACCATTTGTAACATACTCTCTGCCAATCTACCACCCCAAAATTATGGCTCCAAAAAAAAAGATTCGTACAACCAGATTTTACTTTTATGTCAACTCAAAACCCAACATAATTGCACTTCTCGCATAATTTTCACAAAGGAAATACAGGATAATGGTGCCAGCAACTCACCAAGATTACTGGAAGAATATTGTAGGTTCAATTTTTGGAATGGGTGACTCAATGGTTGTATTTTTGTATCTCTCTGCTTCTGGCTGTACCCTGCCCAAGGCCTCGAACACACTGCTTCACGCGTGCAGTGTGTTCGAGCCCTAAGGCCCATAATCATCCACAACCCCACCTGAAAATAACATCAATTTATCAAGGTATATTTTGTCAATATTTTGAAATGCTAATTCAACAAGGACCTCTAATGTGTTCAGTTACCCACTAATTACTGCCTTTTTTACCAGATGAAAAGTGAATAAAGATAGCCCTGGTGATAACAACAACAGATGTCATAAGACTCATGGCAACCAAACATTGATTAAATCAGCTGTCCAATATTGTGCCTCTTTTAGCTCCACCTTCTATTGTATAGGGTATATATATCTATATATTTATAGATATAGATGTATATAGTATAGTATAATAGAAAAACATCATGTTTCCACTCATTTTCCATCTGAAAGCTTCAAGGGCTTCTCTGTGTAGTCAGAAAACCATCACCACATAGCTCAAATATATCCACTGACCTATGATTCACTGCTACTTTTTCATCCAATTTTAGCTTTGCTTGTATGGTGGAATGACACATTAATTTGGAATAACAACATAGAACAAACTGTGATTTACCTTGACGTCAACGTGGGCCATTAGCACTGCGAAGTTGGTGAGATGTGTGCACGAGCAGGTGGTGTGTGTCCGGTTGGTCCCCAGCAGGCGGCAGTCCTGTGTGGACCAGTATCCAGTCATAGTTCTCTTGGAATAACTCCAGAAGGAACAGTTGGGGTTGAAGTTCTCCTCCGACTGCTGTGAGGATGACAAACAATGAATGAATTTTGAGAAACACAGGCACTTGAGTCGGTAAACTAGAGGCACTTGGAGACTGCAGACTTATGGGATTGTCTAGTTAAAGAAGAGTTAAAATACCTGATTTTATGAAACACAATAAAACAAATTAGATTTAAGAGGTACATGTTCTATTTATGTATTTATATGTCACAATAGTAAAAATATTAAGGCCAGCTCTGGACTCAAACCGGAGGTCTCACAGAAAAAAAGAAAGAAAGAATCCATTATACAAATTGTATTCAGATTCTAATCTACACCAAAAAACTATCTTGCAATAAAAATGCCATCAACAGCCAGCCATTTTTGAAGAATATTGTTTAAACATTTATCAATATACGTTTTATGCCTTGCCAAGCCCCCCCATGCTCTCTTTCAAACACATGACCTTGGTCTTTTAACTTTGTCTGTTTGAGGATGGACCGCCTTACTGTTCAGGGTCTGTCGCCATTTTTATCTTACATAAGACATCCACAAACTACCACCGCGCCACATAACCGCTGATAAATAGATAGATCAAACGCCATTCCTCTTGAGCCCAATTACTTTGTGGCTTAAACAAAACAAAAAGGAGGGAACAGTCACTATCCTTTGTGCTTTGGTTTCTTCCAAGGTTAAGCGCTTCCCCTTCTATAAACACTACTGCGAGGAGCCTGCGTCGCAGCCGTTTCACACTTTGAGTGAGGTAATTAGTCTAATAAGGTTTATCCTCCGTGACTGTAAATTTGCCGCTGCTCGGGTTTACCCTTCACATGCCAAACCTTGTGTAAAAAATGCCACAGCAAAAGGAGATGGGATGACCCCGCGTCCCATTAATGGCTTTAATTGGGGCCCATTATGTGGTTGAGGCAAGGAAGCGAAACAATAACTTTGGGACACATCATCTTCTGGAGAGGGAAACAATGATCCAAAACCAAGTGGTTAAGAACAGAAGATAAAAATATGTAAAATGGACCTTTGCTGATGGGGTGAATTCAGGAAACTTTTGTCTGTTCAATTGCATTTTTAATTAGTTGCACAAGAATAATTAAGAATATGACACTAAACACACTAAACAATCTTCACCATTGCGAGACAGGGGGAAAGCCTTGGTTGAGGTCTGCAGTCTCCATATGCTTCAAGGCTATTGTATTTCCAGGTGAGTTTCTTAATAAATCACTGTTAAATAAAGCATGTGCTCACATAAAATTTGAAAATTCCCCTGATAGAAAATGCACCTAATCTGAACTAATAATGAAATACAGTCTTCCCCTGTGTTAGACCAGGTCCAAAACCAAAACCCACATTATAAAAAACCCTTTAAAAACCATTGTCATTCTAGGGCATTTCTCCCTCTCTACACATTTCACACTGTATATAACCCAAATATTATGCTTGTGGTTTGAAAGAATAATAAGCTCCAATAAAATTCAAATTAAAAGAATATATCCCTTCAGAATCTATAAACCACTCAACCCATGCCATGCTGGGAGCTCCAGTTGACTTAATTAGAGCTTCTTTTAACAACACCTCTGATTGGTTAGCACTTTACCAGGAAGAAGGGAGCGCTTGATTTTAATGCAGCAGGCACACCAAATGTCAATTTTGCACCCAATAAAGTTTAATTAAGAGTGGAAGCCAGACTTGTAAATGTGAATATTATTAATTGTTTATGATGAATATGATTAACTGTACAGCAGTGATGCACAAACAGTGGTACGGGTACCCCTGGTCTCTTTCAAGTGGACAAATGGTGCCTTTTGGAGTTTAAGTCTTGATTTTATTTAATTTAGAACCAGTTTTGGTCCGTATTTGGGCAATTTTAGACCTGGTTTAGTATACTTTTAGACCAATAAAACAGAACTTGGTATACTAAGTTTGAGAACCACTGCTTCAAATCGCTACAAATGCTACACTACTGGAGCTGAATTTACTATGAGGAGAGGCTACAAAGTGCCTTGAATGTTGTAACAAGGATATAAAACACCCACAGTAAAATGATAATATCTTCTCTGACTCACAATTTACACTTAAGAAAGGTGACTCGCGGCAATAACTGCGCTGACCTTGCCCCTTGACATTTTCCCGCAGTTTAATTTTGACACCCATAAGCTATCGTCGTTTTTACCCCCGCCTACCCCTTTCAGTGCTATTTCTGTCGCTTCCTCCCAGGTCTCCGGGACTCTAGAGACCACACTGCTATTCTCCTGTGGTTTTCTGGCATCAATGATAATAGCTAAGGGCAACATTCACAGACAAAACAAGGAAGTGTAGTAGTACAGCCTTTCAGTTTTCTCAGATAGCAACACATTTTAAAAGGGAGGATTAGCATTAACTGACAATATAAATAAATATAATATAAATAACATTTGTAAGTGTATAGATTTTTAGTGATTTTAATGATTGATTCATAGGGGTAATTAAGGCAAGACAAAAATACATGCTCAAAGTCACAATTCCTTTTGACATTGGGGAAAAAAAGCCAAAAATCGTAACTTCATTCACAAAAGGGGCAGTCATTTTATAAAGTGTACATGCTCAAATGTTACTAAGAACTGACAAAAGTCCACAAAAATATTTTTTCATAATGGAGTTACCAGACCTGCGTAATTCGATATTCTGCAATCATGTCTACACTGACAAGTAATTAAATTTGCTTCTTAAAAATACTTGTACTGTCACTTGTATGACAAAGCAAGATTGGATAATGGTAATATTATTTTGCGCTCCCTATGAGACAAACACAGACTTACCTGCAGATGTCTGATGGTGAAGATGACTGGATCCGACAAGTAGACTTTGTTTGAATCCTTGTTGATAGCTGCAGTGATGACTGGTGAGTTCACGATGACTGAATAATTGGTCGCCATTGCATCATTGCCCAGCTTCATGCTGGCATTCTCCGTAGACAGATAGGCTCCTATGTGCCTGTACAGGACGAAGGCTATGCGGATCTCACCTGCAAGATGACAATTCAGCAGGCTTTTGTTATAGTCAAAACTCACTCAGATTATTTCTACCAGTATGTAATACAAATGTTTGGTTATTGCTGTTTGCTTTTTAAATGCCCTTTCACAGAAGAAATTCATTAGAACATCAGAACGGGCTGGTGTCAAAGTTTCAATTTCAATTTATCTGAAGACCATGCAAATATCACTCACATTACTAAATACGTAATTTACCACCCACCAGAGTCAGAAACACCAGAAAGAGCTGGTGTCAAGGTTTCACTTAAAAAAAGCTCCAAAATCAGCCATTTCAATGTACCTGAGTAAAATGCAGATAACACACTACAAAGGGCAGGATTTTCTCATTCTACTCTTTCTTCTCTCATACACATTACTCTACCCTCCTGCCGTCTCACTTTTGAGCACGCGTATAAAAGAAACCTCCCTCCTGCCGTGACCGAGATCACTCACTCAGATGAAAAGAAAACAATCTGGGTGCTACAGTATAGATGATGGGGAAATATCCACGGCCACGGTTATAATGATACGACCCCGGCGCGGCTGGACGCAGACTTAGTCATCCAGCTGAGAGGCACTGGGCACGGCAGGGGGGGGGTCCATTCTGATTTGCATGAGCAGATACTAAAGTCTAAAAATTGGGCCTCCTTCATGTAGCTGTTTTGTGTCAGTAACGGGTTTGTTTATGGTTTAGATGCAGAGCATGCATGTTTTTAGTTCTATGAAAAAGATCACAGTGTTGTTATTATTTACATGTCCCCTAGTGTAATGAAAAACTATTAAATAAATACAAATAGAAGTGAATTCAAGCTTGAAGTTCATGTCTGTGTACTTTATTACTTTGTGGAATGCCACTGCCTCCAATTAATTGATGTTTTTCAACATATTACCACTAAGTGCAGGTGGCAAGGGATTACAATTATGGGCCTTGGGTGGTTTACACCATGGACAATGGCTGGTACAAGAATCCCAGACAATATAATAATATTTGATCAAATAATATAAAATACAATCGTACTTTTTGTTTGTGGGCAGGAAATGGGTCACTATGCTTTTTACATCTTTGGAGCAATTTGTGTTTGTTTTAAATAGAAAGGGAAGTATGTTAACGAACCATTGAAATGAAGGAGAATGAGTGAAAAACGGATGTTAATTGCAGAAAATTCCACACTGGCAAACACTATTTTAAAGTCCTACCATTTCTTCCATGTTGCTTGAGCGTGTTGGCAGAGAGGTGGATAGAGTTGCCTTGTCCTCCTGTTTGTGGAAACTTCAGATCAGGCAAATTCCCATCTGTGCTCATCCTTGCAACTTCAAGCTCTGTGTACACACAAAGAACAAACAACAAACATGTTTTAATCGATATGTTTGGTGATGATTCACAAGTAAATAAACATCGAGAGTTGAGTGTAGCACAACAATGTACAGTTCCCCAGCTACAGGCGTCGAGGTCAGGAAAACAAATGTGTCTCGTGCTTTTTGCAAAGGCATGAAGATCTGCATTGTTTGCATTGTAGCTGTCTAGAACTATCTGCACTTACAAAAAGTGAGAAACCCTTAATAAAAACTCAAAGGAATTGAGTTTAAGTAAAATGAATGAAGTAATATGTATGTTTTTCATAGCAGTGACTGGAGAGTACAAAAAGATGAGCATTGCTTTCCCACAGTTCAGTAACCCAATGGTGTGTGTGGAGAAAGCTGCTAGGATAGGAGCCTGGGAGACAGAAAACGTATTGAGATAAGATAGAATTCGGTTAAATAAAGCAGTACTAATCTCAAGTAGCTGTGGTGTGGTGGGAGACTTGAAATGTCATGTAAGGATTCAAGACTTGAATTTACACAAATGTCAGCGTCTAATAGGAAGACATGATGTATAGATTCATGAGGACAGTGACTGCACAGCACTGCATTCACTGCCCCAGTGTCTGAAATAACACTTTTATTTGGATACAAGCACTATATGTACTTTGAATATACAACTGAATAAAAGCATTATAATTATAGTGGATGGGATTACTGTATAGATACTGTTATAAGCACACAAAACACAAGTGTCCATTATTACATTAAAGGAGACATATTATGCTAAACCCACTTTTCTTACCCCTTGGTACCATTTTTTATGCATTACGGGTCTCTATTGGACCAAAAAACATGATGTAAAACCATCCGGTGGCTGCAG
>JAVQKC010195960.1:0-20318 GCA_036025475.1 Philypnodon macrostomus | reverse complement strand
TTTGAGTTATCGCGTTCACAGCTAGGATCTGCGGACGCGGACGCGGACGCGGACGCGGACGCGCACCGACGTGATTCCATAATATCGGCGACACGCTGTTTTCGCCGATATAATAATAGTAAGGAAGGAATAAGGTGAATACTGATGTACATAAGTAGGCTTTAGGTTTGGTGTCTGTTAGTCTTGTCAAGTTTTGATAGTGTTATTTTGAGCATTATCTGGATCCAGAAAGGTTTCTTATAATTCTGTCCCATTACAGGGTCACAAGGCTAGATAAAGGAACCATTTTGTGCTCAGTAGATGCAGCCTTTCCAGTTATCATCAGTTCAAATCCAGCTCAACATATCTGCACCATTAATTTAACAGATGATTCACATCACATTTATATTTGCTGATTTTGCTCATGGAAAAAAACAACTTTGATTTAAGCAACATTGGTTACACTATTGGAGTGATTACCAAGGGAAGCAAAAAATCTAACATGTTGCAAAGTGTTGAAGCATGCATGCCGTGCTGCTGACAAAGCTACAGGCAAGCACAAACAAACACATTCCACAGAGAGACGGTTGATAGAGGCGTGGCTATGGAAGAAAGTAGAAACTAGAGGAAAAAAATGAATGAAGAATAATTGCAAACACTACTATTTGCGTGTAAATAAGAATGAACGAAAAGCCCCTATAATCAAGCTGATGTTTGCATACCAACTTCCCACTCCCCAGCATGGTCCAATACACACTAGAAGGAACATCAATGCACATCTGGGCCTTTTGAAAAACGGATACTATCAGTTTCACAAGACAGGGATGTTAGAGAATGCATGACATCAAAGAGCATGCAGTTGAAATGTCAACCAAACCGCTGGCCTACTTATACTAAACAGGCTAAAGCTTGGCACCCTGCTCACAGGGGAAAACACTAATCAACAAGCAGTTATTACAAAAGACTTTTCCATCCACCTCAGACGCTTTCACTCGAGGAAACTTGGCTGGATTTGAGGTAAAAAGTCACTAACATTTCTGATCTAATAAATAGTTATAATGCACAAACTGGGCTGACCTATGCAGTGACGTCAACACTTTTAAATCCAATAATGGAATGTTTCTTAATGTCATACACAATGCCAGCAAGTTTATTCAGCTTTGACACTGTTTGCACACAGATTACTTCCACTAGGCATACTTGGACTGTTAACATTGCACAATATATGTAGCCTGATGATTGACAAATGGTTCTTTATGTTTACTTTACACCTGTTCCGGACATTTATCATGTATGGGTACCACCCTACAGTTCATAGTGCGGATTGTACTGTTGAAAGGGTTGGGAAGTATAAACAGTATGTATTTTTGTATTGGGAGTTAGTTAAAATAGCTGTCCAACACAACAAACATTTGAGATTTTACTTTACTTTTTTCTATCTATCGACATACTGTGTATAAAATGAAAAATACACAACAACAAAAAACTGTTGGCTAGTTTAGTACATGTGTATGTTTACATGCAATGCCCCAGGTGCAATGGTGACACATCCAGTAGTCCAATAGTTCTCAGTGTAGAACCCATTTCTATTCCTTAATAATCTGAACAAGACATTATTTTACTTTAACCTTTATTGCACACAGCCTTTAGAGCCTGTTCTACCACTTCAAACAGGTAAACACTTTTTTAATCTAGGCTTCAGATCAACTTAAAATGAACTGAACCTTCCCATTACCCGCTTTTTGTTTTTTGAGAACCACTGCAGTTGTCAGTCCAGTTGATGGAATGGAGGTGTAGTATGGGAACCAAATTTCTTTACAGTGTTTCTTTGTGTATTTAACTATGTTTACTTACTCCACCCAGTACACACAGTGGCCGTATAGTCAAGTTAGTCCAAATACAGACATCTTTTATCTGTCAATGGGTGTGTATTTTATGACAGATCCGAGCTACGTCATGAATACTACAAGTGTCTGCATTTTATATTGTGTGTTTCTTCCTGGTGGTGACAAATGCACATAATGCTATTCCATGTATGTGTAAATGTGGTTTATATGCATGATAGAGGTTGAGTTTGTTTAGCAGCAGTATCCCCAAGGGCTGGTTTGCTTTTTCCAGTGCAATCTTGGCAATTTAGTCTCAACACTGCTCCTCTGATGTAGCTGGACAAAGAGGTCACTGAAAGCAATACAAAAAGTCCACTCTTTAAAGTCAACAGTTAGGACTTAAAAGAGTAAAAATCACTTTCCTTCCTAGCTAACATCCAAAAGAAGTGATGTGGTTATTTGTAGTGGCAGATGATGGAAGTCTTTACATATACACAGCATATACACAGCACTAAAAACATCGAAGGGTTTTTATATAACAGCAGCTATTTAGCAAAGCCCAACATGACAACAGTCACGATTACATGTCAGACTTTGATCATTAGCCAAATAAGCTGTCAAACTGGATTTACTGTTGCCTATTTCTCTTTGTTGATGTTTTCATACACAAGATGTATGCTATTGTTGCTATTAGCATATGGTAATACAGGCTAATAAAATTATTCATTGGTTAAAAAGTAAACCATCGACCACCAGAGTACTTTTGCAAGTCTGGATAAATACAAAGAATTGCTTTGCCTTGTAGCACTTAATGGTATTAAGCTACACTAGACTTTTTATTAGCTTTCTTGCTAGCTAGCTTGGTTCTCTGAAGCTTGCTGAGCGTACCTTCATTTGTGTTAGCTAGGCTACTCTAAATTGCCTGCTAATCAGATTACATCCTGCTATAATCAGACTAAGGTTATAACTACAATTTCTATACTTGCATCTAACCAAACCGACTGATCCCAAACATGTAGGATATAGAAGATTTAAACCGTGTATGTCTCCTCCAGAATCACTGGGGAGCTCAGCGAGGGGTTATTATAGGGGTGATTCCCGGTCAGACAAATGTGTTTCCACTTAAACTGCACACTCCCTGATCCCAGCATGATCCCAACTTGTGCACTCTCTCCTCACTACCCCCATGTCTGTCCACTCATCTGTTTGTGGGGCTAAATACTATAGTCAGGTCACCCACAAAAAAACCCTATATCCAGGCCCTGCACTAACTGGCTTAAGTATTGCAGGAGCACACGGGGGAGAAAGCGTGGCATGGCACCAAATGCCTATTAGGAATTAAATCTGTGATGGTTCCTATTGATTTTTTATGGCCAGGAAGTGTGGAAATTGATGCATTTGGTGGGTTTTAAGGTCATGGAGGAGTTACAAATTTGTGAGATTGAATACAAAGTCTGTGTAACATCATGTGAAGGGCATGTCAAATTGTTAGCAAAAGCAATTTTTTTAGAGTGCCTTGTTGGCGAACTTGGTGCAACCATTTAGTGATCTGGGTTTGATTCCATGTTTAGATATGGATCATATTGTCAACCACTTGCTTCCAGTCTAGCTGCTACTTTCTAGCTAGCCAAAAATATATCTTTAGAAAGTCAACAGTCAACCTCAAACAACATACAATCAACAAGTCACAACAAACCTAACCTACAGCGCTAACAGACATGAATCAGTGTTGTTTTTATGCTGGTCCCAACAGAAATGGTTGTGTCGAGAAGGCCATCCAGCATAAAGGCCATCCAGCATAAACACTTTTATCAAATGCCCTACGATTTGCTGTAGTGACCCTGAAAGAAAGATGAATGGAGAACTGTACATATTTTGAAAAGTTCTGCTATTGCCCAATGGGATAAAAAATGCGTAGAATGAGTCATTAAATGGATATATGAGAAAGAACTTACGCAGTAGTCTCAATTGTTTGAAATTTGTCACTGCACAGACACACTTCCTCATTTCCAGGAACTTCATTCTGAAATTACAGTAACCAGACCGACTGTTCTAGGTGTGAACACATATTTTCTAGTCGGAAAAATAGGCTGAAATGTGAAAATCTCCTTGGCTGCTACCACACAAAGTTCACACATACTTGACCTTTCCAAGATGGTGTCCATGGGAGAAAACAACTATGAGCAACAGGAGTCCAGTGTTATGTCTAGACAAATATTCTCTTCATCTCTCTTGAACCATTGCCTTTGCTCACTCTAGTTTATTTACACTAATGCAGGCCTGTTGTATCCAAAAACTTCACCCAATAACGTGACTACAGTCATATTCAGACTTTGATAATTAGCCAAATAACTGGATTTACTGTAGCCTAATTCCCTTTATCTTCATTTGCATACACATAAATTGTTGCTATTGTTGACTATGCTTTTGTATCTGTCATTTCGATTCTCCCGTTTATATAAACAGTGTTAAAATAATCATGACTCACGCTGGAGTAATTTCAAAGGAGACGCGTGGTACAAAAAGGCGTTTGGGGAAAAAGGGAAGCATGTAAATATCAAGCTTAAATGTGGTTCCTTCTGTAAAACACAAAGCAAACCAGTAGGAGGTTTACATTGGTTTTGTAACAAATGAATCCTGGGCCTGTATCTAGCTAAAGCGTGACTCAGTGGTTCTTCCAAGAATAGTCCATGTATATTATGTACCCACACCAGGCATACTCTAATGGCATACAGTGTTTTCACAGCTGGCAATGAACACAAAGCCAGTGCAAGCAGTGACCTGGACAATGTGTGTGCGGTGGTGGTACAAGAGGGACCACGCATTTTCAGAGATTAACCCTTATTATCGAGTAAAGCTAGAAGACTTATAGGCTTGACTGGTGGAGTTAGCGATAAATCTACATACGTGTTGAAAGATTATGGCCAAATATATGGTCATGCTTGAGCAAGTTCAGAGGTTGTAGAAGGATGAACTAGATGCTCTAATCAAAAAACTAAAAACGTGCAAAAAGGAAGGTGTGTAAGGTATTGTCAAAGTATGGTTACTCATGAAAAGCAGTAATTTTTAGATCGATTTTTAGGTTAAAATATATGTTTTTTTTACTGTCAACCATGCTTAATATATTTTGTTACCAAATCAATATCACGTCACTTGTGCGTGTTACACTCTGACAAGCCCCATTCCTTTGGCAATACTGATTTTGAAACAAGAAAGCTCCCCATTTTGCCACTGAGCTTAAACAATACTTTTGCAATTCAGATTTCCCTTCAGAATGTAGTCAAGTAAAAGTAAAAAAAGAAAATCCCCAAAACTGAAATATTAATGTCCATCGGTGCATGTGATCCCACTCCAGTTTTGTGGCAAAGGGAGTGTATTTTAGTTTAGCTGGTTTCTCCATCTGTGTCACCACAAAGCTGGGCTGCTCTCCTCATGCACGGCCTCTTCTCCTGTTCCCACGCCTCGTTTTGGGTTAAAAACATATTTAGTGCAAAACTGTGCTGCAAATCATAGTATGTGGTGCACTTGCAATGCACCCAAAAACATTACTCAATGTGCAAGATCTCTGGCAAGCAGGGGACTGGATTTGGGTTTGTTTATCAGGGTGAATTTGCTGAGTATGAATAGTCCCTTTCAGTGATATACTCGTGTACAGCGCAGGCATTCACAAACCGCAATCTGTGGGCAATGTAACAGAAGTTGATAAAGGGCCAATCAAAACTTTGCTAATTTAGGTTCTCTGATGTGAAGATAAACTGCCCAAAAAATCATTTCCTCAGCTCATGCTTCCAAAGCCAACCTCTGAACGGCCATTGTAAAGGTTCTACACAGTTAAAATTGCTATTCTGTCAGCTAACAAATATTTTTTAAAGCAATATTGATTTCTATATATAGGCCAAATGCAATGATGGCATCCAATTTGAAGCAGGTATTCAAACTATGTTCCAATCAATTCAATATTTTGGTGTGGTGTTTACCAATCCAATCTGAAGTTATAAAGATCAGTGAGTTCATAGGCAGTGTCCATTAGAGACTCCTACTGTATCATCATTAGAGACTTAAACCAGGAAGTGCGCGGCCATGCTTTTTACTAGTGCAAAGAAATAAAGAAATAATAAATGGATGCTATTGTCCGACATACTAGGAAGCCGTGTATGGCGGATACAAGACCAATGCACTATAAGCTAAATACACTCCAAGGTCTTGTGTTAATGCGGTTGTATAGATGTTTGCATGAGTAATGAATAAGATCCTGGCACATCACAACCAAGTTCCTCTAATGCACTCCCCATAGACCATGAGATATAAACAGATAAAGATGAAGTGAATGGTAGAAGGCAGGCTAGTGTAAGAGGAAGAGAGGATTGTTATTGGAGCCGTGGAAGTCATTTTGGCACTAAAGAGTTCCAGATGTGCACGGGTCGGCCCTTCGAGAAAAAAATAGTGAAATAAAGAAAGAGGGAGAATTAATAAGTAAAATGTTGGCAACTATTCTGAGAGTGCCGTGAGAGTTGGTGGCGGCTCTGGTGGCATTTTGGGTGTGGGGTGGCAGGTGGTAAGGTGGTAGAGGGCTATGTGGTTTATATGGGCCCAGACCTAGACCTATAAAAAGTAAAGGGTGGTCAGAATCATGGGCTGTTGTCATTATGACTGAACTCACCAAAATAAGTCATCCAAGAGATTCCTGGTGGAATAGTTGGGCAAGGATGGTTTATAGCTTGATCCAGTTTGATTTACATTTTGTGAAGATTTAAATCTAAGATCTAAATTAGCCAATCTAAAATTGCCCATAGCTCTGGCTCATAGTTGCTGCAACCCCTAATAGTAATGAGGAAGAAACTCTATTGCAGGATCTATTATGTGATGATGTCATACCCACAGATGGGGTCAGGGGCCACAATTCTGTATTAACTCTATGTCAGTGGTATTTCTTTTTATAGGAAATACAACCCCACAAAATCCACAAATGTTGAATGTGATCATTTTTATTAGTGACAAGGTCTATTACCCCCTATATCTATCCAACCACACACAAAATCTGCCCCCTCATCTCCCATTAAAATGTATAGGGCTATAGAATGTAGATGTCACCTGCAACCCAGTTTTTACAGTGTCAAAAGGTTCTAATGAAGTGACTGGCCTATTGACCTATCACAGTGAGCAATTGAAACTTACAATAGTATAATTTTAACTTTTGTTTTAACTGCACATCCTCATTCGGAGTCAGTCTTTTTCTAATACTTTACGGGAATATAATTTGATTCCATATTTGGACAGCAAAAGAGAAGAACACATGTTAAGAGTAGAAGCTATTCAGGAAATACAGTTATTTAGTAGTTCCTGGTCTTGTTGCAACTGTGCATGTCACAAGAACAATACTGTATCACTGGAAACTTTAGTGGGTTTCTGACAATCATTTTGAAACTAGGTCAAAGGTAATAAGCTTATACATATTTGTCATTGTCAACCATACTGGGTTAGGGGAATAACGTTAACTACTGTGGCGTACAATAGCCAGTTAGTCATAATATTCTATCAATGGCAATTTAAAACTACATTATTTTTTTTATCTTAACAGTCACTATGCCATCTCAGTTTTGTTCAAATATGTCTGCATTGCCATTATGTATGTATTCTTTCATTCTTGAAGACATTTTGCTTCATGTTTTTGGACCGTCGGCTGTTCTACCCACCCAGTTACTTGCAAACGTGCTGGGGCCTGATAACTTCACTTCAGGCGAACTCGGGAACACTGTCAGTCTCTTTTTTGGGGTTTAAGCGTGTTGGTCGGACTCACGTGCCAAGCTTCTGCAGTGAGTTTTCACTCCCTCTACATTTGGGCCTAAGCTGCACGATCATACAACAAAGAGCTATTGTGCTTCTCCCTCAAAGCTCTGCTCTGGGGATCTGGTAGTGGGCCACAAACAAAGGCTGGCTACATTGTCCCAACACGGTGCTCATGAATCACCCCTACTGCACCGGGACTGCCAAAACTGCAATGGAAACAGAGCTACACTGTACAATTTGGGTATTGGGCATTTTGGTCACATTTTTGGTTCTATGAAGCTCACACCTTTCAAATTTGGGAGAAAAGTACTGTCATAATACACAGATAAAAATCTAAGAATACAGATGATTTATCATAATGGTTCTGGGTTTAACAGCAAGAACTCTGCATCAGTTTGGCAATTTCATTGACCTCTGTTGACAAGCAGTTTTGTTCTCATGAAACAAATTGGAGAAGTGAAGGAAGCTTGATTCACCTTACAACAGGTGCAAGGCGTACCCACCTAAGATGCTGGGATATACAATTCCTAACAGTAATATCAATCACACACTGCAAAAGATTTCTTAAAAAGTTATGGCAACTGAAAACAAATTATATGGGTAAGTCGGTATATATTTTTTTTACAGCGCAGGAGGTGTGTGTCAAAGAGCAGGAAAGTGAGCAGACTCATGGGTTAGGAGCGGGTTGCGCACACAGCTGGAGATGTGGAGATGCTGTCAGTGGAGGGATGAGGAACTAGATAAGCAGAGGATTTTGGAGGAGGAGAGTGAGCACAGCAGGGGAGTGATGTGAAGTCAGTGTAAACAGAAAGCTGCGTCAACAGACAAGCCTCCCACCAGGGCTGTAAAGTCCAACAATATCCTCTAAACAGGAGGCCCTCAAACTGTGGTACGAGTACTACAGAGGGTACGTGGGCTTGTTTAGGATGTTCATGAGTCTTTGGCATTTAACATCTATTTAGTTCATTTTGGAGCTAGTGTTTATTCGTCCTTGGTCCTGGTTTAGGCGAGAGTTTAGTCCTTGTTTTGGTACAGCTTAGACTTTGCTTAGCCCTAGTTTAGACCAATATAAAAATATGAGTCAGTCAGCACAACAGCACAACCTCCCCTCGTAGAGCTCCACAAGAAAAGCCATCTTTGTTCCGATCAAGGGCCTATGCAATGTTTTCTCAACCCTGACAAGTCAGATCAGCAGCATATCCATCACAGCACAAGTGTAAAGAGCTGCTGTTGTACAACTCACAGGGCCACATTTCACCTTTTTCCGAGAGTGTGTGGAAAGTAGTGACCAGGGCGCGGTGAGTGACAAACGCAAAACTCTCATTGACATGGGCGGAGTTAAAGATAGACTGGGCAATTTTACACTGGGATGTTGATTGGCAGCTGTAACGGCCATACAACAACGCCTTTTAAGTCCGTGGCTTTGATATGTGCTCCAACAATATTATGTGACAGAGAGTCCTTTGTCACATTTTGCATAAGTGAGCTATTCTCACTTTTCTAGATGGTATGATGATTCTGGCCAGCAGCATCAGTTCACTGAACATGAACAGGAGACTGTGTGCTCGCCCTGCACCCAGAGGGTCGCCGGTTCAAGTCCCCGTCGAGCGCACACTGTTGATGTGTCCCTGGGCAAGACACTTAACCAGCATTGCCTATGAATGAAAGTGGTTGTGTGGTTGGTGTGCCATAGACAAAACTGGCAGTGTCAGTGTGCCCCAGGGCAGCTGTGGCTTGGAGAGAATGAATAATGGTTTCAAAAAATGTAAATGCTTTGAGACAGCCTGGTGTAAAGCACAATGTAAATGCAATCCATCATCATCATAGCAGAGACAAAGTGTATTGCATCAAAGTTTTTTGTACAATTGTTAATACTGACATTTTGATGACACTCTACACTACTGCAACAATGAGCCTTGCATTCATTCAGAGAGTGACACTTGAATTGAATTATAATTGGTGAATATGTGTTTTGAATTTTGAGGTTTGGGGCTTAAAATGTTACATAGCATTTTTTAAGTATATAAAAAGTGTATATATATTTACCACTGGCATTCTTGCCGCAGATCAGGTGCTCGTAATGCTGCAGGACCCCCCACAGCTCTGCGTCATTGTTCACGACCCCCTCTATGCTCTCTGCGCTCACGGGAGACGAGGCTGACCCGGCGTCCGGTGCTGCGTGACCCCTCTCGGCCATAAGCACCCGGGCTCCTATCTCCTCCACCAGCGCCTCTATGCACGCTGTCATGCATATAGCCGCGTACTCGTGGATGCGCACCGAGATCCGCGTGTCTACCATCCAACGGAAGAAGCGCCCCACGGAGAGGGTCAGACCGCAGCGTGCAGACTTCCCTTTCCTCAGCAGCTCCCCAGCGCTCATACAGTACATAGAGATGGCTTTGACCGTAGAGGAGACACAGTGGTCAGCCAGGGCCCAGCTGAGGATGAGACGTATGGCGCTCTGGACCTCGAAGCGCGTACAGCGACAGTGCATGACGCTGAGACGCTGGGCTTCTCTGGAGATGCGTATCAAAGCTCTGCGGAGGAGCCCGGATAGTTTTTTAACGGCCTCGGGAGAAAAAGTTGGCGCGGCCCCCCCTTTTGTAAAACTAGGAGCCACTTTACGCAGTATTTTTGAAACTTCCTCCTCGGTCCAGGGGAACTCTTCCAGTTCTGGCAAACGCGGACACTTGGAGAAGATGTCCTCTGGGTCTTCAGGTAGAACCGTGTTGACAGTGTCCCAGCTGTTGTTCCTACTGTTCATAGAGCCGGAATAGTACCACCAGTTGCCTCGATGAGGAGCCGTCATGAAGGCCTGGGAGTTGGACTTAGAGGAGGACAAGCTGAGGGACTTGCAGGAGTCTCCCGCGCCGTATCCCGAGTCCAGGGTCAGGTCCTCCAGAGTTTTCATGTTACTTACACCGGCCATGTTGTACTGTACAACGGACAGCGGCGCAGCTATGATGGGAGAGCGGTCTACCTGTGTGCAAGCAGTCGAAACTCCCCGTCGAGCTGGATGAACTGGTTACGCGCTACAGCACTTGTCAGGCATGCTGCTAACGTGAGTTTAAACTAAGCAAAACCTTCAAATGAGTCCAGTTTCACACAAAAATGGGGAAAAAGTCTCACCTTTCTCTTACAAGCGGAGAATTTACACTTTTACGCACAGTCCTGTTTCGTAAAAAGCCAAGCAATAGGTCCAAGGTAAAGCCACCAAGCCGTAAAGCCACAGCAAAGCAAACTCCAGCGTGTTGGTTTGGTGGGACGTTGGCTGAGTTAAAAGCCCGAGTTTACTTCATCTGCGCCGTCCCGTGTGCTCTTACTGCAAAGACTGACTCGGGAGAGGCGGGGCGCACAGCAGAGGGCGAGACACCCACCAATCAGGAGAACACCGACTTTTCTGTTAACCAATCAGGGCGCGCGTCAAAACTCCCCTAACTTTTGATCAACTCGTGTTTTATGTGACCAGCGTATGACTTGTGTGACCAGCGTATGACTTTGTACGGCTATAAAGCGTTTTGGTCAAATAGGCGAATGGGGTTTCACGTGAGTGGATGTTGTGAAGCTTACCATAAAACCAAGAAAAACAGTAAGCTCCCCTAAATGGCACTTTTCGATTTCTAAGTCCTCCTGCATGTGTTGGCGCGCTGCCCACACCTCTCACCCTAATCTCTCACCTTCAGTCTGGAATAGAAATTGAATCTGCAAAGCCCTTGATGGTGTAAGAGGCGGGGTCGTGTTTACTTTGATTTAGACAGGCTCATCGAAAGTGCAGTCAAAAGCTTTTGGGGGGGATTGCCAAAAAGTCGGGGATTTTGTCACACCTTAGTGCACACTTTTATTTAAGCAGCGTGCGGGCTCTCTGGGGTGGGTATCTATATAGCTGAGGTAATACCCCCTCACACCCTAACCCTGCTTTTGTTTCCAAAACACACGACTCTATTTTTGGCTCGCCATGTGTTTGTTGTTTGAGATCTGATGTTCACACACTTCAGTAAAACATCACACAAACAGGCATATCACTGCACACAGGTAGGGCGTGTCTACTCTTGGACACAATCCAGATTTGTTGCACAAGTAAAGGTGTAACTTTATGTTTATAGACAGCAGCTCTATGGTGGCGGGATGATGTGTGCCTTAAACATGGACCTATAGTCTATAATCTATACCCTTCTTTTTACTGTATGACCATAAGTGGAAATTCTGATTTGTGTTTAGTAGTACCCACAGACTCACACATCACACACCGTGAATCACTGTCTGCCAAGTGCTAAATGAAAAGGGAGTGACCGTCTCAGCTGAGTTTACCTCCTGGTTTTCTCTAATGACATCAGACACAGCACACAGGGTCCAGTGGAGATCACAGGAGAGTCACGCTTGCCTCATAGACCTCATACAGCCGGACGTGGAGAGAACTTACCTCATGGTCCTATTTGCATTTATGTTCATGGCCATGAGAAACAGCTGTATATAGGAAAGTGGCCGTGAGCTGGCATAGACATAAGTGAAAATGGTGACCTTTAAGATGTTAAATGTAGTTATTTTGTTTAATACAGACACTGCTCATTCCCATAATTAGTAGAGAATAGTGAAATGATGAATGAGCTTCTTTGTAGGCATAAGTGTAGGAATTGGAGAGGTTACATACGACTGTCAGAGCCGACAGTAGTTTGTGTGTCTACAGCACCCTCTTGTGGACACAGAGTGTACAGTGATTTATTCCCAATACAAAAACGTACTCCTCAAATAATATGGACTGTAAGCATACAATTTTTATTTGCAAAAACAGATGAAAATAAAAGTACAATACATTCTTAAACCCATTCTCTACAAAACAATTTCACAGAAATTACCCTGGAATGTATGTTCCCATTTGACATTTTAGATATTGTCTCATATAATGCATCTGTTTTCTGTGTTTTAAATAGTAATGCTAATTGTTGAACAGTATAGATGTATTACCACCAGAGGCAACTGTGGCCTAGAGGTGGTTATAACAATCATACAGCCAATAACCATCACTCTCACACTACCTCCAGGTGCCCCCTGCTACCATTTAAATCAGTACCACGGTGCATAAACAGGCCATAAGAAGCCAAGCCTTCTGCCAAACTAATATGAGCAGGTGGGGCACTGCTGGGCAGCAGCTGCCATGCCATCTCCATTACACACCTGCTTCTAGTCACTCTGAACTCCACCTCTGTCTAGTTGAGCAGTTGGGATAATAGTCACTGACACCACATCTCTCTAAGTTAATGATACAGTAACAAGTATCTATATTTGATTTAAGAGAATCACCTAGTCTTTAATTACAGTGTATCACAATTTACAGTGTATCTTTGTGTCTGTCAACGCTGAAAAGGCACACATTTGTGAGATAGCCATGCCTTCTTTACACACAGCAACTGGACTTAAAATTGTGACTGTACTTTTATCACTCTTCTGGTCTTGTGGTGTTTTAATGTGATATTTAACAGTTAAAAATGTAACAAAATGTAACATTAGCTTGTATTTTCAGTGATCTGGGGAATGATTGATCTTTTCAGCTTATCATTATGGTTATTGATCTGACACAGACACTGACAGCAGAGTTAAAAATGTGTAAACTGTTCACAGATACAGTGTGTGAGAACTTAAGCACCCCAATATTAGTACATTTACTGTACAATGTACAAAGAGCCATTAGAAATGACAACTCAAATTTAAATAAATTGACAAAAACCCTGAAGTTAATTTAAATCCAGTCTTCTGGACGTAAATGTGTAAAAGCATTTCAAATAGCAGCATGGCCATAGAAAATCTTTAAACCACAAAAATAAATAAAAACATTGACAACATGAGGGAACAATATGATCAACAAAAGAACTGATCACAAGATGGTTTGTGTTTTTTCAGTGTCATTTCTAATTCTGAAATCATCAGTAAACCTACGGACCAGAAGTCACCATCTTTGTTTGTTTATGATCTTCAACAGGAAGAAGTCGATTAAGATTCTTTTAATGAAAAACATTTTCCTACTTCATCTACATCAGCATTTCTGAATCTATTGGAGTAATACATTGACACACATTCTGTTAAGCTCCTGCGTGAGAGCATTACCAAAAAAAAGATCTTAGGTTGTCTTAATGTCCCCCATAAAAAAGGTGCTTCAAGACACCGATAGCAAACACAACCTGCATTCACACACACACAATTAAGTATAGACACACAATATCCCAAATACACAAAACAGCTGATTTCCAGTCTGTCTTCAAAGATTGCACCAAAGAAGGACAGAGAGAAGCGGAACAAAAGTAACTCCCCTCTGTGTACAGTAGTTCAGTCAGTGCAATGACTCTAGAGGCGTATACAGCACGCTTTTCAGAATCCTGGTCCAGACTCCCATTTCCTCATTGAGACAAGCAGACGGGACAGGCCAAAGGCTTGTTTCCTAAAGGCAAAGTTTAGTGAGAAGCTCCGAGCGGTCCCCCCTCACTCACAGTGGATCTGCTGGACTTTGACATCCTCACCAGTAGGCTGCGCTATCCCTTGGGAGTTTTCTTGTTCTGTGCGTTCCACATGCCTCGTTTAGAATGGTAGTAGTGAAAAAAGTTCCTCAAACGAAGCCTCTCTACTTCAAGTCCATTCTGCAGCACCCTAGAGAGGCACAGACAGTAAAGTTTAGTTATTTATCATTATATTATAAGTATACAGTCCACCTGTTAGTGCTGTATGTAGCATACAGTCAGTGAAAATTGTATACGCTTGATTAAAATATCTTATACCAACAGTTACCTGTCCAGCAGCTCCCAGTCTTCTCCCCCCCAGCGGTCTTTGAATTCCTCTGTGTTCATCCCCCCAATCTTATCAAAATCAGACTTATAGATTCCAAATAGTCCAAAGCCATTTACCTCCCAATAACCTGCAAGAAGAAACACTTAATGTTTAATGGACATACTACAAGGTGGAATCATTTTGATGAAATCTGTTTTTTGTGTGAATAGAAATAAACAGGTTCAGACCCTGTAAATGATTTTTACTGTTTACTGCATGCATTACCATCAGGCTCCTGTGGGGAGCTGCCACAGCTGAGCCTCATGACGATTGGAGCAAAAGCCAGGCGTCCTTCCACACAGTGTTTCCTGATGCTTTCCAAGATGTTCAGAGGAAAGTGTATATGCAGATCACAAAGGAACACAATACTATGGCTGTCCTATAAACATAAACACAAACACATAACACAAAAGATAAACAATCTCAAACCACTCTTCACACAAACAACATGTCTGTAATCCAACCTGGAAACGTAATACACAAGGAAGTTCTGCAAAGGCAGTTTGTAACTGTGTGCAAAGTGTTCACAAGACATTACAACAGGATTTCAGATTGAGAAGCAGAGAGGTCTCGTTTCATCATCAGGAGCCAATTGTTAGGAGCCTGCAGGTCATTGAGACGTGAATGACAGCTCTGTCATCTCCCAGTGACAGCACTGACACTCAACTGACGGATCAACGTCTGTCCACATTTCCTCAGCTCCTCAGCCTCCGCTTCAGCCCGGGGTGTGTGATAGAAAGACAGTTAGAAATAAGCATAAGGGCACAGGCACACAAATAACCTGAGAGAGGAAGTGGATGTGACAGCTATGGCAAAACCCATGACAGAGAGAATGCACATAGAGTCACAGTGATTCTGTCTGTCCCACTGGGCTCTGTGGGGGGCGGAAGATAAGGCTTACAGCCTACGACAGAGCGTCTCGCTAGACTGTATTCATAATGCATAATGAGTGTTGTGTCTGTCTATCATCCCAAAAGGTCATTGGTCAGTGTGGGCAGCCATTTCATATTATTCACTTACCTCTATAGTGTCCACTCCAATCTGGAGTCCGGCGGAGCGTTCAAAGTTTCCTTCCCTCCTGAGATACTCGTACCTGCCAAAACAAATAAACCAAGTCAATAATGTGGGTTTTATTTTTAACTCGTGAAGTTGTGTCTCCAGACCTTGGCACGCTGCTCTCTCTAAGCGCCTGCTCCACATCCATGTCTTCACTCTCAAAGTCCACAATGATTATACTGAAATTGTCATCCTTGGTCTGACGATGGAGGTTTTCCATGTCGGAGATGAACTGTTGCACCCAGCGAGCTTGGTTTTTCACTGCAGGAAAAAGTGAAAAAATAATTGTTAGGAAGAGAAACGATTGTGGGAAAGGTCACTTTGGTTAAAGGGGCCTATTATGCCAATGCAACTTTTTTGAGTTTCCAACATGTCTTCATCACAATATACCCATCGTTATACTGTACAGTAATCCTGTATGCTGAAGCGCTGTCTTTCTCTGAAGCTGAAAACACAAAATTCTACATAGTGATAAAACCCTACCTTCCTACCACCTTTCCTTTTTTTGCGCTGGCTGTAGTTGGTGTGGTCTCCAGGGGGAAAGAGGGCCTTAAAGCGACATGCACTTAATCTGAACTTTTTCAATTATGTTTTACTTTTTTTAACATTTGAAATATAAAAGACTAATCAAGAGTTAAACCAAAAAAAAAAAAGTTTAACTTTGTCTAACCTGGCACCACAAAGTGCACCATGACATCTCTCCTCCACTGCAGCATGACGGGCTGACAGAGCAGAGGTTTGGCATAGGCAGTGCTCCAGGGGGTCGCTCCGGGCCGGGCTGGTGGTTTGGTGATGGGGGGAGGCGGGGTGGGGTGGTTGGGTGGAGCAGTGGTGGGGACAGTGGTGGGGGCAGCGGCAGGAGCGGAGACCAGGATAGAGTCAGTGTTCTCTGGGCTCTCGTCCCCCTGTCTGCCACGGTGCAACAGGAGGTAGATGTATTCAGACAGACGGACCACACTGCGGCCTCTCTCCATCAACTCCAGCTCCACCAGGTAACGGTTCCCTCTGGCGGAGTCACGACGCTTCTCCACGTTGATGATACGGAGGAGGGTGTAGATGCTGTGCCACAACAAAGAAGAGATAGTGTTAGAATGATCACAATAGACCAGTTTGGTAGCCGTCTATATTCTATTGTATAGACACCAAGCCAATTGAAAAGAGGGAAGCAGGGATCTGCAGACAATTTAGAAATCATACTGAGAAACACACATTGCACAGCATTGGCTCATTTTAGTGTGCGTAAAGAGGATTTATTTTGGTGGAAATAGGTCCACTTCAATTCTCAGGTGAAGTCACTAGCACTAAATGTTTTTAAATACTGTATAATATTTTTGGGTATTGCAAAAAAGACCGGGGTTTTCCACATGGCATGCATTCTCAATTAATGTTAAAATAATCAGAGCTTTGAAAGAATCCATCTATAAGTGGAACCATATATATATTCAATTTTATGTTAACTTTCATAATTCTTTTGTTAAGTATTGGAAGTCACACAGTTTTCCATAGGATTACTGCAGACATCATAAAGGAATAGTTGTTAGGCTTTTGAAACACATCCAGGTTTGCATTGTAGGGATAGTGTGGGAAAATGACATTGGCATAACGTTGCCTCAAACCAATAGGGTGTGACCCAGTTGTGATAAAATGACCTCATGGTGAATATGACCAAATCAAAACAGTGAAAAGCTCATTCATTTAACCTGACGTTCCCTTACCCTCCATTGCGTTCGTTGAGTTTCTCCATGTACTGCGCCAGCACATCCATCACCTCGCTCTCTGCCAGCTGAAGGTTCCCGGACACATTGCAGCGCAGGTCGTTCCAGTCGGACCTCAGCAGTTCAAAGTCCATGGGGTTAACTGAAAAAGTGCGCTGCCAGTTGATACTTTCCTCCGCCCAGCCCGGCCTAGCCTCCACCTCTTCATAACTATAGTCTGACAACTCCCCTTCCTCCGGTTCTGGTTCAACGTCCGGCTCGTGGTCCGGATCTGGGTTGGACCGGTTTATTTCCGGATCAAATTCTGGTGGATTTGGGTCTTGGTCTCTTTGCGATTCTGTAATTTCGGATGTTCTGAGGTAAGATGTGACGCGTACTTGAGTGTTCTCTGTGGAGTTGGCTGGATGTAGTGGGAGGTCTTTAGAATCTCCATTGTGTAGATAAGACGATTCAGTTGACTTTATAGCTGGATATTGTCTATTTTGTTTGAACTTTTCAATTTGTTTTTCATTCTGTATAGTGCCATTGTAAGAACCAGTGTTTCCGTCTTTCACCGGTGGCCATAGCGGGGCGCTCACATAATTCCTTCCTCCTGTTGTATGTCCCTTGGCCCCTAGATTCACCAACTTGGTAGTTTTTCCGGATTGATACAAAAAGACACCAGGGAAAACTTCTCTGGGATGCCGAGATGCCTTTTCACGCTCCTCTCTCCTCTCCCGGCGTTCTCGTTCCCTATCCTTAGCTGGTCGAGGTCTCGTAATGTAGATTTTGCTTTCTTCCTTCTTCTTCCCAGTTGCCTTGGTGTTGTCATGGTGGTTGTTGCTATGAGCGGAATTGGTGAGGATTTGCTTGGCACGGCTAGCAAGGGCAGACAGGGAGGACTTTTGAGGGAAAAGAAGGGAATTCTTATTATATTTAGGTGGCTTTTCGACATCATTGTCTCCCTCCGGACTGAGTTCTTCCGGACCAGTGCGGATCCATGATAACGAGCGGCCCCGGACTACGCTGTATGCATCAGACTGGAGGCCACCATTTTGGATTTCTGAAGGCACTTTTCCGATGTTACCCCGTACCCACTCATTGCCTCTGTCTAAAAAGTGACGTCTTCCTCTGTGATGCATGAGCCGGTTCATAGCATCAGCGTCCTCGTCAGGCTCCTCCTCTTCCTCGGGTTCTCTGATACCAGCGGTGGGACCAGGTCTCAGGTGGCGATGGTCTGGTTTGGACGTGTGGCTGGGACGAGAAGGTTTTTTAGGTGGAGGGGTGCCGACAATCTCAGCTTCATCCTCTGCCTCTACAACCTCCTCTTCCTCAAGGAAGTCTGTGTGAAGTGACATATAGTGCTTTTAGTGATATTAGTGTACATTTTTCAGTCTGCTCAAAGACATGCATGTACAGTGTATGCAAACTTCTGAATTTAAATTGCCCATAGTAAATGAATATGATATTGTTATTATTAACTGCTCTGTGGCTTGTACTACACCATAAGGCCATAGCTGGTTGCTGGGATAGGCTCCAGCTACTATTAAATAAAAATATTAGGATTCAAGATTCAAAATGTTTATTGTCATATGCACAGCAGGAAACATGTTTCCCTGCACAAGGAAATTCTTACTTTGCTGCCCGGACTGGATGCCAACAATACAATAGTAGAAAATAAAGATCAGCATGCATAAGTGAGAATATATATAAAAAGTAAAATGTTAAAGACTAAACTTAAACTTAAACTTAGTTAGATTTGCTCTCCAGCACAACTGTAATTTCTCACTGACTTTTCACAACAAAACTTTAGAGCAACTACAAATCATTTTTGAAAGGTCTATAATAAAATTCACTTTACAAATGAATCCTAAAAGAATCTTCCAGGATGTACAGTGTGTGTATACATATATATATATATATAGATGTTCATTATTTACCATCTGGGTTGGGGAAGAAAAATGGCCTGTCATCTTCCTCCTCATCCATCTTCATATATTTGTAGAAGCCGAACCTGGATCAAATAATCAGATGCTCACACACAGCCTGCATTATTAGAGAATGGTAGCTTCAATGTGCCTAATAATAATTAGCATAATCAACTTGTTATGATACAGAGCATGAATCACAGTCATCAAATGTTATATACAGCACCAACAAAACTGATACAAGTCTAAAAATGCTTACTTTTCAAGGTAGATGGGAGACTCTCTGTAGAAGCACTTGTTCTCTCTTTCCATGTGGGTGAGACGCGTAAAGTCATTGGGGTATACAAAAGATAAATATACCTAAAAAACAAAACATTAACTTTATTTAATTACTTTATTACAAAGACTCAGTCATAAAACCTCTATATTTCAAATGTACACAATATAAGAATGCTGTTTTAATGGGTCAATGAATTTCACCCATTTTTATTTTTTTTCTCAATGTAGGTGTAGTACCCCAGATTGTCCTAAAGAGGGAAGCAGCACTCAAGGCCTGCTCGGAGTTTAGTTACAGAAGATGCGCCCATGGTCCATTCTTTTTCTTTCAAACAAAGGATTTAGTATGTTAAAATAATAATGCTGAATTACTACAGATGGGAGCATGAAGACAAATGTCTGATGCAAACCACTGTAAAACACTCACTATTATAGAATGTGTTTCATGGATTTAGAAGCTGCTATTTCACTGATAGCGCCTCAACTCTGACTTACCACTTAGGTACACCTGTTCAGCTGCTTAAAAATCAAATCACATCTCAGTGCATTTAGGCAAACATACATGTTCAAATCAACAGGCATCAGTGTGGAGAATATAGGTGATTTTCTGACTTTTGTATTTTGTGACAAAAATGCTGTGTTGATGCCAGTGGTCAAAAGAATAATGACTACTCAATCAGGAAATATGATAGAAATACAACAGTAGCTCATGATTTCTTCTATTAATAAAGGCTTGTAGCAGACCATCTCCAAAATAGTGCGGAGGATGACCACTAAGTTACAATTCACACATGCTCACATCAAGAGACACACATTAACAACCGTCTGTGATTATTATAGTCAGGGGAGTCCTAGCCCCAATGGGGAACCTATTGTACATGTTTTTAGTGGTAGGAGAAACCTACGCAGACACAAGGAGAACATGCAAACTCCACACAGAAGGGCCCCGACTGAGGAAT
>JAVQKC010195879.1:0-16313 GCA_036025475.1 Philypnodon macrostomus | reverse complement strand
CCGCAAAAAGCAGAGACAAAATCCTGTGGTTCCCAAAAAGAAATAGAAATTCTGTCCATAAAAACTATGAACATAACCGGTGACAAAGGGCAGCCCTGCCGGAGGCCAACATGCACCGGGAACAGGTCCGCCTTACTGCCGGCAATGCGAATCAAACTCCTGCTCCGGACAGCCCTTGTATATAATTATACATATATAATGTATAATATAATATATAATTCCACATGTGTTTTGATGCCTTCAGTGTGAATCTACAATTTTCATAGTCATGAAAATAAAAAAAACTCTTTGAATGAGGTGTGTCCAAACTTTTGGTCTGTACTGTGTATATATTTATATATATATATTTACAGTCAGATTTTACTGTTTTTTATGATTCTGCACAAAGATACTATGGTTAAATATATCCATCTATGAGGAGTAAAAAACAATACTATTTGTCATTTTGAGATAAATGCCTTGTGGCTTTACCCCTGAACTAGAAGATCCTATGTTTGATGTTCTATCTAAGCATTTTATCTTACCATTTCAACATATAGCCTTGGGCTATCGGAGTACCTATAAATATGTTTACACTGGTGTTGCTGGTAGTTATGCACCATACTTAACCATACAATACATATTGTAACTGCTAGACTTATACAGTAAGAATATGTGACACCCGTGGCAGCATTTTGGCATCATTAGTCACACTAGTGTTAAAAGTAAGCTTGGGCTTTTGTAGGCTATATTGCTACTTCATTGCTGCTCTTAAAGCCAGGCCCTGATCTATAAAGTATATACAAGTGGCCTGCATCCCTGATGAGCGAGCTAATTGACACTGTTAATGAATGGAGTTTCACAGAGCTGTAAATAATGTGCAGAGGTTCACATTGGCTGCCTACTGCTGTAAACCGGAGTTCACCTGCCAAGCCTGTCCCTCCCCCAGCCAAGGCTCCTCTGGCCACCAGATTTACACACAAATCAATAAGTTTTCTCTAAGCCCCTCCCCAGTCAAAGTCAGAAACTGTCATTCTACATGTATAGTCGCCACAAACAAAAAAGAACTTTAGTTTTTTTTTTTTTCACGGCCATTACAGAGCCCAGTCAAGTTCTCATACAAAGGAATCTCTATGACAAAAAATGTCTATGATAGATTATATGATGGACTACTGTGTTTAACTGCTTCTAGTAAAATAATCTATCTATAGATGTTTAGTAAATGAATCACTGGCAAATATAGATCAAATAATACATAATTGTAATAAATTAGCCTACATTAAAAAAACTTTGGCAAATTCAAATGCAAGGTATCACATTGCAACAATATTTCCAGATGGGTATGTGATCAGAAGTCAATATTGACATATTCCACATCCCTATATGAGATCTTCAACTAAAATGTCATTAGATTTGAAAACTTCAGCATCCTCCCTGCTTTTTAAAGGTGATCGACAGTTAAACCTTTCAGACAGTCCCATTGATCACAGCAAAGCCACAATCACAGATGACTGACAGCAGCAAACTGACTGGACCACGAAGAGACGTATCAGGTTTTGTAACACTTTGATTTTTACAAATTGAAAGATACCTTTTAAGATAAAGCTTCAAAGGCCCGGAGGATGCTCGGATAGAGTGAACAAAAGACGAAAGAAAAGACTGGAGGCGGAGAGAAAAACCCATACTCACACATACACTATTCCTTATGCGACAATAATACACAAGCCACCGGGAGAAGGGAACACTAATTGCATGTCGTTCTAAACAAACTCACAGTGTACTTCATGTATTTGCTCATTAAATTCAATATATCAAATAATTGGCACTTAACAAGCAAATACATTTTCCAATTATTTTTTGCATTAAAAAAAAAAGGATCGAATATCCTCAGCCCATGCTTATGTTTTTCCTTATACTTCTTTATTATCACATGTCACCAAAGAGCTGGTGAAAAGTAATAATTACCACTAATGGTCTGACTAACAAGCAGGCACCGGGGTTATAATTGGATTGACATATATTTCTAAGTAACCACCTTTAGCAGAGAATGAAAGGATGGAGTGAAGGAAGGATAGAAAGAGAACGAGAGAACTAAAACGCTAATGAAACTTGTAATGAAAAATCTCCCAGTCTTCCACAAATCTAACCCACCGAGCCAACAATAGCAAAGCGATAACCCAGGCACCAGTAATTAATTTCAGTAGCCGTTTTTAATTAAACTAGATCTATGTTGAATAGTGAAGCGCGGACCGAGTGCCTAGCTGGAATTGATACAACGCTGTTCATACTGTGCTCATTCATCTGATCGCACATGTGATCAAAAAAGAAAGATTCCTCTCACACACTTTTACGCCCAGCACTATTTGACACTTCATTTGGTTGTGTGGCTTCTGGAAATATACATCTAGTGCTGCACCATAGACCAGACAGACCATGACAACATTACTGGCAATATTTGGACTAGACCAGACATGTCCAAACAGCACAGAGTAAAATAACAAATGGCCCCTAGCTTCCTTCACACCTTTATGGAGAATTTACATATATTTAGGGTTCTGCCTCAAGTGGCTATTAGAGGAACTGCAGTATTCTGTTCTTTACAGAGGTTTAACTTAGTGTTTGGCAAAATTAAAACTATCAAATGTATTTCACATATCTCTTAAATGTTCATGTTGTTTACTACTATTATTATTACTTTTTCTGGCAAATTTTTGGAGATTTGTTTTGACATAGTTTGGCTGAATTGAAATATTAGCAGTTAGCTGTTATGTAGTATACAAAACTATATAAAAATACAGCACTAAATCATAAGAAAACCAAAACGAAACCAAGGCCAGGATTAAACCAGGACTAGAACATAACTATACAAAAACTATAGGAATAAACCATGGGTAAACCAGGAACTAAACTACATCTTCACTCTGATAGCAATATGATTTTTGCCAAATGAAGACCACGCCATTACATTTCTTTTCTTCCCTTAACATGATACCGATAAAGTTGTGATATTTTTGCAAAAAACTACATACTGTATGTACATCTGAAGCAAAAATAAATAAAAAAACTACTTTACTTTACTTCTGTAGCCATAAAACACTGAGAGGCTTAGCTACAGCACTGCTCCTTCACTGAAGAGATGGATGGAAGAAGCAACCGTGTGATGGAAGTTATGGGACGTAGGGGGGTGTGAGGTAGTGTAAGGGGGCCATGCGTTTACCCACAGATGCTCCCTCCGTCTCTTGCCTCAGTCTCTGCCCACGTTCGGGCCCTGGGACGGGAGAGCGGTCTTTTGGGGGGGAGGCTGGCAGGCAATCAGTGATGTCATGCCAGCAGTGCAGAGATGGCAGCTTAACCTATTTTCAGAAATACCACAGAAATGCTATTTATAACCGTGCTGAGCTGCATGTATCTTCACACGTCGCTCACAGCGTTTCAGCGTTCACATATTGCAATATACATATGATCAAATCTTGTTCTGAATGCTCATGTAACGACATGCATCAATAATCTGTTATGAAATGATTATGAAGTTCCTTTGTCTCACTATCTCGCTCTTTCGTTTTCGGCTTTTCCCTTCTGCAATTGCTAATGATCTGCTTCCTGCATATTATTTTGACATACATACATACATACATTTAACGCAACGTCAACTCAATTTATCCAGGCTTGGGAATGTCGCAAAGAGTAAACTTCCCTGGATTATGTTCTTTTTATGGTGATTGCTAAAAATCAGTTTCGAAACAGCAGCATTGCATCTTTTTCTACCACCTTTTCCTGCAGCTTTCCATTGCCCAAACAGATTCAAAACATGCCACAGTAAGATCCCTTGTGTCCCAAGCTGAGCCATCACTCCTCCTCGCCGCCTCCTGCCTTGGGATAAACGCAGCCATTTGTTTCAGCATCTCTGACAAACGCTTCATCTTTTCCCCTCCACTTATCCATCTGCTCATACATCCATTGTTGTGTACCCACGTGTTTTTTGATCGTGCCGTATGCATGTGCCAACCTTGCTGCTCCCATTCCTCTCTGTCACATCGGGACAGCTCAAGTGATGACGCTAAGTCATATTCACGATAGGAATACATGGGCTACTACATTTGGACATTGTTCATTCACACCGAGCATCAAGGGCTCAAATCGTTTGGCATTCACAGGAGATGTGACAGCCTGACTAATCTCTGATTGTTTTTTGGGCCAAAACATGGGGGTTATCAAAGCCCTCCAAGGCCACGGTACTATACGGCAAGACAAATAACTTATTATTTTGCAGGCTTGTACAAGGCTTTATCGCATGAGTTATCCTGAACCGTTCCAAAATAGAGAGGGATTATCACAAAAACATTGCATTAAAATCTCTCTCTCCCCCTTCTCTTGTTATTTCATTTTGCTTCTGAAATGAATGTGTGCCCAGCCAGGCTCAAACACAACATTAAAGAGCTCGTGCTATTCTAACTGAACGCACAACCCCCTCCTCCTCCTCCTCCTCCTCCTCCTCCTCCGCCATGGCTGTTTTTTTCTGTGCATTCCCTCCAATACCCCCCACCCCATAAGAGTACATTCTGCTCTGTAGGCAATGGCACTCACTGCTAAGCTCCACATACAAAATAGATAGGCTTCCATCCCTCTATTTAGACTAAAGCAGTAACTGTGACCTTTGTATATGAACATGAAAGCAGAGCAGGAAGAATGACCTCCAACACTGCAAACATAACCCACATTCTTCCAATACATATACATATTCATAATACTAGAGCAAAAAGACTAGAGTATCAGTGATATAATGACTAGGCTTTTGTAAACAAGCAATTCTGCATATGAAAGTATAGAATAGCGATATAACTGCATCTAAATGAAAAACTAAAAATCATATAAGTTTTATATTTCTGATCAATATACCAATACACAAACACCGCAATGCCATAATAATAATCAATATTAATGTTCAATAATGTTCAAACATTACAGTATCCACAGATCCAACAGTAAGTGCTGGATGTGTGTGAACCACTGTCTGTTCAGCTCCAGACTCCTATTAAGACCAACACATTCCACAAAGGTCACCAAATAATGGCACCTCCAACACACTGCATGAACACATAATGTTCTGCAATAATGAGAGTAGCATCACTGCACTATATCACTCCATCTGTGAGGCAGGAGGAGAGCAGGCTCAGTACATGTATCTGAGAGTGAGATCTCGCTGGAAATCCACAGAAAAAAGCCAAGCAGAGAAGGCCGTTTCCTCCCCCTGAAGTCAGGGCCCACAGCGGCTGTCAGTACCAGCTGAGCTGCTGCATCTTTTATGAGGAAGGCCTGATGCTTATTACAATATTTACAGATGTTTAGAGATTGTAAAGTGAGTGTCAGGCGCTGCATGTGCCTGGACTTGGTGGCCTTTGCTCTCTGGCTCCAACCATCTCTAGTCATCTTGTTAAATGAATGACTCTAAATGAAAACCCAATGAGAGTGGTTTGTGCTGTGATTATGTGAGAATGAAAGAAATGCTGATGTCATTTTGTTAAATAAGTAATTCCACAGCATTGTCACATCTACAGCTCTGTTTATGGTGCGTAAGTGAATCCGACCCATCTGTTTCCTCAGGGGGGATGATGTCCTACAGCAGTGCCGTGATCTTTGACACTTTCCATAAGGCACAGAAGACATTATGGAGATGAACATGCATTTCCTTTATTTTATATAGAAACACTGTTCTCTTATCTCTTATGAGCACCATGTCACCCTATACACACTTTAAAATGTATGTCATATGGACTTGAGCAAAAGTGAGATAATTTTACAAAAAGTAGTGTTTGTGGTGAGGGATAGGAATTCTGAACATACAATTGCAAAACTATTGTGGTCTTCAACATTCCTGTAAGGACTTGTCCAGTAAAACCTAAAAATCTTTTGCCACCAGCTAAAAGTCTAACTTTAATGTGTACATTAAATAAACACACAATGTAAGGTGCATTCACTAATGTTTCCTAACCAGGCTCTGACATCACCTACATGTAGAGAGTGGTCGTCATTTGTCAAAACCATCTTAATTTACAATATTTTGTGGCTAATGCTAATTTCTCCATTGAAAATGTATTATGGTCTTGCCTCCAGTTGCCTCCATTCCAGAATTTAGAACATTCTGTTTTCAAACTTTGAAAGAGTCTATAGAGCACTGCTCAACCCTGTCTCTCCTCTCTACTGTAGCACGTCTATAGGAATGTAAATACATATTTCATTCAAATATTCTGGCAGTGGTATGCAGCAATATCTCTGCTTCATGTATACATGAATTAACAGCTTAATATTGATACCAAACCGTGCTGCTGTGAGATTGGACTGGAGAAGCTTAGGGACTGGTTGGCCTGTATGTAGTTGTGTTTTACTTATGTGACACACACATGGATGTTTGGGCTGGGAGACTGGGATCACTAGTAAGTATGTACACATATAATTAAGCCCATCCTGAGTAATTGATCTTAGAGGTGCATTTATACATATCATTATTCGGGATGCACCGATATGAAATTTCTTGGCCGATACCAATGCCGATATTTCAATTACCAATTTGGCCGATACCGATATTCTGTAAACATAAAAATCATATAAATCATGTTTCTTGAAAATATGACATCATCATAGAAACTGCCTAACATATATTTATGAATACAGAAATATTAGTTTTCCTTCATTTTGTGATACTAAATTTAAACTTTTTGAATTGGCTTTTCCTTCTCTGGCTGTTTTTGAAGCTAAATATTAGAATTGATCCTATCTCAGAATGCCCTATCCAACAGGTTACCATCAGCCATCTGTATAGACCGATACCGATATATCAGTCATAATTGTGAATATCGGCCGATACCGATGTTGGGCCGCTATATCTGTGAATCCCTAATCATTATATATATATATATATATATATATATATATATATATATATAAAAATTAATCTGTTTATAAATAGTAGCTCATTAGAATTCAAAGGAGAACTTTTAACAGGGCGGCAGTGAATTCAACATCAGGAAATCCTCTACCTATTAATACCAATTGGGTGACAATAATTGGCAGGCCATCGACAGCGCAGGCAGAATTAATCATTTGAAGAGGCAGACTAGACTGGATTTTTAATTGGCAGAGGCAGCCAGTGTTTAGGGAGCCAACCAGCTGATCACCCAGGAGACCACGGCTTCAGACAATGCACATTTGCTAATCCTCTTGAGTCAAGTTATTATGGCCATGCATTATTATCACGCTTTACAAACTAATTCCATGTTTTCCCTCCTGGATTACCAACCCGGGGAATGATTGCAAAAGAAAAACTTAAAAAAGGCACAAAGCTCAGAGTTGATCAATTACTGAAAAAAATGCATCTATAAATATATATCAAAATTACTACGTTTTGACTTTCATCCCTGCATGCATATTCATAATCCAATCTTCTAATAACATTGGCTGGGGCTTTATTATGAAATCAATATCTAAAATTAGCTATGATGACGCCAACATTATTTTGATTGAAATATTCAGCAAGATGCCCAGGCGATGTAGCAAACAGCCTAGTCTCTCGGCAGATGGCACTCAAAATTTATACCTGAGCTATAATTGTGGCGTATATTTTTCACTTAAATTTTACAGCACACCAATAAAGCCGCGTTTGGTGCTTAATAGAAATACATCAAAAAGCTGAAATCGTCCTTTATTTCTCGACACGGTGATCAGGCAGCAATCACTCAAGAGCTAAATAGCCTCCTGCAATCATTATGCAACACCCTGCAATAGCGGGTAGTATGTGTATATGCACTAAGACCAATGGAAAGAGAAGGTATGGGCCTATTTACTCTTCTCACACTAACTGGCCACTATTAGGTCGGTAGACTGTATCTAATAAAGTGGCCCCCCGGTGAGGCCCCATGTTTTATCATCTTGTGCGTTCAGAGATGGTTATTTACAGGCCTTCAGTGATCATCGGAACCAAATGTATGATTACAATTCACTTTCTGACTCCTGAAATCAACAGAACTGCCGACATTGTGTTTATATCAGCCTCTTCTTAATTTTGATGATTGGTTTGAACTTAAGCAGGGTTTTCTTGAACTGTTGGAAGGCAAAATCCTTAGCAATAGCCTCAAAAGAAGTGAAAGCAAAGCTGCATGATTGTCAGTGGGACAAAGACAGTAATGGAACAGTAAGATGTAGGCCTATAGTGTTGACTCTCATGAAAAGGTCAGGGCAAGGGTTGATGAGAAGCTAATTCTTAAGACCCTGTGTTATGTTGTAGGAAACAAGCTGACTTAATAGTTATTGGCATATACACACCGAGAACTGCTAGAGTTGGAAAAAGTCATTGGAAAGATAGAACCAATTCTTTGGCGCAAGTTAAAGGTCAAGTCATAATAGTCCAGTCTCAAATATCAGTGTGATGATGATGATGATGATGATGATGATGATGATGGCACTGACTATACAAAAGGCCATTCTCGCCACCATTGTACCAGTGCACCGTGCTGTAGTAGCCTATGTGGCCGGGGTAATGGAATCTGTCAGGGCGCGCTGTGAGCTTCTATTGCGTCCGTCGTCTTGTGTCATCTTTGTGACAGTTCCGTGGCCGCGGTGTATTGAACTGATTTCTGCGCCTGTGTGTATCCGTGGTTCCCGCCTGCACACGCTCGCACATGGGGGAGATGTTAAAGAAAGCATATGGATGAATAAATGATGCCGCTCCTCCGCAAAAAGATGGGACTGGCAAAGGAAGGCTCTTTAAAAATGCATCTTTTCCAAGCGCCTCTGCCCCACTTAAGAGCGTGTTAAGAAATACAGTTAGCCTGGCATCAATACTACAACTCAAACATATACACGCTGTGGTTTTGAGGCGCATGCAAATAATGGGCTATAGGTGTAAATGACACACGTGTTGAGGCCAAAACGTAAAAATAGCAAATGCGTAAAAACACAATGGTCTCCCAGAATGACGGAACAAAACAATGATAAGTGGGACAACATGTCAAAACTCATGAATGTTGGATGACAATATGTATGGATGCGCTCTCTATTGATAGCGTCGCTGAATTCTCTGGAATAAAATGGACGCTTAAATGCTGTTAGATGCACCAATAAAACGCTTGGTCGTAATATTAAAATACATTTTACACTCGAAAGGCAGAGCTAATGCTATTTGGCCCAAAATGGCTCTGTGAGGGGCGGCACGTTACCTTTGTGCATGCCGGTGTATCGGTCCTTGAGAACTGTCAGTTCGTGGATTTTCCCAAACTGTTCAAACAGCGGCTTCAGGTCTTTTTCCTCCAAGTTCCGCGGTATCTGCCCGATAAACAGCTTAATGGCATCTTGGTCTTTCATGTTGCCGTTGTCCGGATGAATGGAAATGGGTTCTGAGCCGTTCATGGGTTTGGGGTACTGGTGCTGATGTAGGAGCAGTGGTGCTGGCTGTTGGGTCGCTGGTGCCCCCGGTCCGGAGTAAACCAGGCTAGAGAGAGCGGGCTGGGGCGGTTGTGGATGCTGCTGTGGTGGATGCTGCTGCCTTCTTGTTTCAGTCTGAGTGAATCTGGCCATTCTGAGCTGGGAACAGAGTGGATAATAATGACAACACACATACACACATACACACACACACACTGTGAGAGAGCAAGCACTCAGCTGGAAACCAGGCTGACTTTCTATCAGACACAGTACAAAGCGGAGGGGGCGATCGTGGAAGAGAAGAAGCGCCGAGCAACGACATTACGCGCTCTGGAGCGACATCTAGTGTTGAATGCGAAGTACTGCAACGGCCAATTAGTTTGAAATATGACAGATAACCTCTTGACCATTTATAGCAGCCACATAGAATGGTTATTTATTATCTTGTCACTGTGTGTCTACCCCTAGTTCTCTGAGATCCGAGACTCAATTTAATTCATGAAAGGAGTTGTATGAGCTGTTAGGATCCCTTACCCCCATTTTATTTAGTGAGTAATTGATCAAGCTATGCCTGATGCAGGCTCTCTCCAAATGATTACAATGCAGAGCACAGTTCATACATGTTTACAGAAATTAGGGTGTGATGGATTGATATCCAAAAATAATTTGACCACTAGAGCAAAGCCATTTTTTATTTTCTTTTTTTGGAGAAAAAAAAAATCTCAATAAGCCTCTAAATGGACATAGCCTATACTGTGTGACTGTCTGGTTAATTTCTCCAGTTATAAATAGCTTTGGAAGCTATCATAGGGCAGAGGTTGTGTATTTTAGTCCAGGGGTCAATGGCAAAGGCCTGTTGTGAGTACTATGTGCAATATTTAGGCACATGTTCAATGTCAGCTCAGCATTTGCCTAAGGTTAATTTCAATACAACCTCCCTAATTTTTCAGTTTCATATGTATCACAATGAACTACAAGACTTTGAGTTAGCATGTCAATTGTCAGAGACAAAAAAATATTGTGTACATTGAAATGTGTTTTGAAGAACTGTTAGTTTAGTTTATCAAACTAAAATGGAGAGTGCATATGGCTTGGAGCAATAGAAACGAAACACTGACTTCTTATATAAAACATAAATCGATGCTAAAGTTACTGAACAGAAAAAGATATGCCTGTTTACGTTACATTGATCACAGTACACCTTGGTGAACCCATTTACATTAATCCAATGCTCCTGTTATCTGTACATCTGCAATCAGTCATTAGACTAAGTTAAGGCAGCAGCAAATATGAGGAGCTATAATTAAGAGACTTACTGTAAGTAGGTCTGCTTTTCAAATAGCAATGGGGCTAATCCCTCAAGAGAGGTTTTATTTGCAACATTTGGCTGCTCTTTGCTGACACTGTCAACAGCACTGGGATCTAAATCCAGTGTCACTATAAAACTCTCATTTAACGGTGCTTCAACAGCGCTGCCTATTGACAATAACTTAAACACAAAGCACATTTAAAGTCAGACTCATTCCTAATTACAGCCCATTTAAGAGTGGATTAAATAAAGTGATATATAGTGTGTGTGACAGCAGGCTCCAGGCACGGAGGTGAATCGATAACACTGCTGCTGTTTGCCTGACTGTGCACGGCTACTCTACAGGGGGGCCTTCCACGAACTTCAGCTCACGACTCCCTGCATCACTGTGGGAGTGAAAAACAGCCTCACACGACTGGAGCTGGATCAGGCTGGAGACCTGCAGAGGGAGGAAATGGAGATGCTTGCTGTACAAACAGGTGCAGAGGACAGTAAGGTCTGAGAATAGATGATCTAAAGTCTTATTTCTGAGAACCTATAGTAAAGAAGTCTAAGCCAACATCAGTTTTAAGCATGTCATCTTTTAAGTAACATAAAGACATAATCTGAAACATACTTGCCAATAGATCATAAACCTGACATTACAGCACTGACATTAGCAGTCAATAACAGTTGGTGGTAGATAAAAATGGCCATTCTTCTCAAATATGTATCCAATTCTTTGGAGCTGTGTGGCTCTTCAATGCTGTGCAACACGCACAGCATTGAAGAGCTGTTTGTTTTCGATTGGCGCTCTCCAGTCTCAGTGTTATTCTATGCTGTGTTCATGGCATTATAAATGTATTGATTAAAGGAGGCAGGCTACTCGCTGAATGTGTCTGGTTGTGTGAATAGGAGCTGGCAGGGACAGCGGTCAGAGCGAATGCGTTTGGTTGTGTGAATAGGAGCTGGCAGGGACAGCGGTCATAGCGAATGTGTTTGGTAGATGCCTCAGCATGTTGGACTGCTTACATGTGTAGTAGTGAGGAAGTGAACAGGGACATGCCACAGCTCTTGTCCAATAAGACTACACATAGGCCTCTCTGGGAGCTCCATCAGCTATTTTTAGGAATGTAGCCAAACACACAGGGAGGGCTATTGAGGACTTCCACTTCATGGCTGTTTATTGACCAGTGCCATTAGTGTTTCGCCCCGGCTGAAGGCAGTGACAAGAAATCAATAAAGGTCACACTATTAGTGCAAACTAAAAAGTTACATACAATTTAAAGTGGCCAGCATTTATTCTGCTGCTTGTTAACCAGTATACGAAGGCTGGATGTGTTCAGCTTGGAAAGTCTGATAGAAACCCATGGGGACAGGGAAGTGGCTTTGCATTCTGTGTGGAAACTCAGACAGGCAAAGTGGTAGTATACTCCTACACGGTATAATTTGATTCGGTATCTATACTTGAGTTCCCTTTTTAAGTAGAATCATAATTCAGTCTCAATTTAAGTAACATAATTGGAAGGTTTGCTTATAGACCCCCAGGGAGGGAATGTGAATGATCGATTAATTGGTCATTGTTAGGTGCCTAAGGCCCATAGTAGCTGGGAAAAGATTCAGTCATAGATGATAAGTGCAACAGTTTTTGTGTGACATCTTAAACAACCAGAGAAAATACAGGGAGTTCAAATCACAATATTTAAGGTAATCCATTTAGATATTTTGAAGTAATTAAGTGAATTTGCCAAGGCACGCTGTAGTCTCTATTGTGCAAACACAGCAAGGCGTACAGTGCAAATGCAAGCACAGTAAGTATTAACTAACGGACCACCGGACAAACAGCTCTGGATAAGTGCAATTATCCAAATCAACGTGCAAACATGTGTAACTGTTGCTGTTCTGGGAGCTCTTTCCTCTCTCTGCTCAGGCTGGCACGGAGGAGAACTTCTGAAAGTGTACTATAATAAGAGATTGGAGATGTGGAGGAGGTGTCCCCTGGTGCCTAATTCAGCCACTGCACTCCGGTTATGCATTGCAAAGCGTGCCTGCTCGACTGTAAGGTGTTGTGGAAGAAAATGAGGGTGTGATGTGATGATGGCGTATCACACTGGAGACAGTTTTATGGACCAGTGAGTTTACAGGCTGCCTAGATGCGATAAGAGCAGGACCGGTCTGTGAAGCTTTGTGCAGTACCTACTTCTCTTAGGCTAAAGCTAGTGGACATCTGACAGCTATCGACCACACTTCTCACATGTGGACACTGTAGGCTAATGGTACCAGTAAACATGCGTGGTAAAACAAAGTGTAATTGGACTTTAATACAGTCGAGGGAGGTTTACAACTTGAGATAAAAAAAATCTGTATCCATAGTAAAGAGACTAGTGCCTTTTATAGCCTGTTCTATAAAGGAAGAGCCCATAAAGCCATAAAAAGCTAGACTTCACATTTCGAATGAACACACCGTGCAGAAAGACTTTGCCCTTTGGAAGAATGTTGTCAGATCAGATTAGTGAGATATGGAGTTTCATCATTACTGTTACATAAAGTGAAGGTGTGGTTCTCCCTGTATGAATTGACCCGTACAAGCGAAATATAAGCTGCAATTTTACCCACTGTGGGACAAATAATGGTTTTCTTATCTAAGTTCTTTTCGAGCTATAATGTCTTTTTTCCAGAGCATAACCTGGGCGACCATAATGATGTAACAGTTTTTCTCAATTGTAATCAAAAAACACATTTTGCTCAATCTATGAATATACAGTATGTGGCCAGAAGTGTTGCAATTAAGGAGACAACACACAAACACACAAATGAGTCAAAAGATATCAAATAAAACCCGTTTAAAAACTAGAAAAGAATGCTAGTCAAAGTCAGTACAACACTATATATTGTTTTCAGCGGAAAATGAGGAAAATGTAAATGCTTGTAAGATCAGGGGCTACTGTACACATTTATATTCTACTTAAACTGCAACTACTATCTAAATCAATCTTTTAATCAAGTTTTGTAGATTTGACCTTTTCCACTGCAGGTATGTGTCTTATCTGCCGGCAAGTAAAAGTAGATGGAATCACTGAAAGATATGAGAATTTGACATGACAGATTGATTATCCAAAAACGCCTCTTGGTGGCTTCTGTCAACAGCTCGGAGTGCTGCACTTTTCTTGTACAAGATAAAGTTGCTTTGCCTGCAGAGCATTTCATGTCATCTGTCTCTCTAAGTCACTCTGATCTCAATTCAGCATCTTCCAAAACAACCAGATTTGCACTATTTTAGTTTTTTTTTTTTTAAATACTGCAGTCATTCAAACGCTGGAGGTTATGATACAGAAGTAAATCAGGCTAAATCCTAGAATTTTATCAGAATGAAGATGAAAGGTGTGGACTATTTCATAAAAAGAGAATCTAATGATTTCCAAGTACAGCCATGTAAAGGGTTAGTAGAGAGTGGTTTCAAAATGAGCTATAGACCCTTTAAAAAATCTGTCATGTGGAATGTTTCAAGTTCCAGAATACAATGAAAAACTATTGTGGTAAAGAGTCCAGTGAAACCTGAAAATCAAGAGTTTTGAAGAATTAACTGCATATTGTGTACATTCAATAAACATGGTGAGGTACATTCACTAATGTTTCCTAACCAGGCTCTGACATTACCCACATGTAGCAGAGTGACTGTCATTTATGTATTGCTGGGTTGTAAGTTCTAGAATGTGATAATGTCAGGGGACAGAATTCTGTATTAAATCTATGGGATTTTTATAAGAAATATCCCTCCAAAAAATGCACAAATTTGGAATCTGGTCATTTTTATTAGTGACAAGGTCCATTTCCCCCCATATCTATCCAACCACACACCAAACCTGCCCCATTAAAATGTATAGAGCTATAGAATGTTGTGACGTCACCTGCAACCCAGCAATACATAAAAAAACAGGCCTGTAAAAATAAACATGCATGTACACTTCCCCACCACCAGATGGAAGCCACATTCCACTATGTCTCCTCCATATGTCATTTGAGGTTCCTTGACTAACAGAATGACTAACCCTCACTAAAGTACTGCCAATTTTCCTAAAGCCAGGACTTAAATATCACATCTGCTTTTAATAATCCATATCCGACTATAATCATATAGAAAATACAGAAAATGTGCCAGTAATGCAGTCAGGGCTGAGGAGATAGCTGTGCATGCTTGGCAGATGATTGCACAGTTTGGCACAATTAAAAACAAAATCTTTTTCAGCATATGTGAAAACAGTTTTGCTCATGTAGAATTGTGGGCATTTTGACATGAAGCCAGAGAACGTCTGCTGTAGATGGGCTTCAAGGAGACTTTGATAGACGGTCCCCACTCTGCCCTCCCACACCATCAGACAGAGGATGATACAGACCACTTTAGCATTAGGAAGCTACTTGTAGGTCAGACTTATTTTGTTCATTTCATTTCTTTTTTGACACTGACCAGAGGCAAGGACCATTGATTAGTGACAAGTGTTCATTTAATTTCCCATCTTATGTATGTGGTAAATGTGTTTAGCTGGTTAAATTAATTTAAATCTAGGGGTAGCATGTGGGAGTTCAGTTTCATGATTATAGTATCCTCATGCAGTTGGTACAGTCAACAGTTCACAATTGAAGAGCATTACCAATAATAATAGACCCTTTCAAATGTTTGTCAGATGGAATGTTCAAAGTTCCAGAATGGAGGCGACTGGAGCAAAAGTGAGTTAACTTTAGAAAAAAGTAGTGTTTGTGGAGAGATAGAATCATTCTGAACATACAGTAAAAAAAACTATTGTGGTCTTCAACATTTCTGTAAGGGCTGTCCAGGGAAACATAAAAATCAAGAATTTTTCTAGAACTGTTACTAATGTGTACATTAAATAAAACATATAATCTGACATTACCTACATGGAGCAGAGTGGTTGTCATTTGCAATATTTTGTGGCTAATGCTAATATCTCAATTGAAAATGTATTATGGCCTTGCCTCCAGTTGCCTCCATTCAGGAATTCAGAATGTTTTGTTTACAGAGTCTATACAGATAGTGTTACTATGCATGTTTATGAAACTCTGCTTCAGTGTTTTTCGTCTTAGCCGACCACTACAAGAAATGAAATGTCAAGGTATAATCCAAAACATAGCAGAGCTTAGAGTTTGCATACACTCATCCCTCACCTAACATACAAACATTGAAGGAGACTCCCGGGTTCAGTCCAGGTACTGTGTTAGATGAAATATGGATGTAGTATTTTACATCAAGACAGTTAATGCAATGTGTATTTGTATCAGTAAATATTTCATTTAGAGGATGCTGGACATAATAACTTGAGGCAATAGTATAATGAATAAAAAATATTAAAATGATGCAGAACGTGTGAAGCAAATTAAATCATCAGGAAATTAGAGCCACCTGAGCAGCAGAACAAACAGCACATTATTACTAACTAACTATTATTACATAGTTCACTACATCATCTACTCCATAGTATTGCACTATATTGAGGGGATGTCAGGGTTAGGTGTCAGCTTGGGGGTTTTGGGGCATGTTATGGTTGTATGTGGTCTGACCTCTTGTGTCATTTCAGTTGTTCCCGCCTCCTTGATTACCTTGTCAGGGCTGATAGGT
>JAVQKC010195874.1:0-13862 GCA_036025475.1 Philypnodon macrostomus | reverse complement strand
GACAGCCTCTAACGTGCACATACTTTGCCCGATTAGGCTCAAACCTGAAATACCTAATGACCCCCCGGCCCTGAACACATCTGACTAATATGATGGCAGTTACCTCTATAGCGCCCCCTTTAGACTGAAAGAAGAATGCAGCTTTAGGGAATTTTCAAAATTTGGCAAAAACATTCTTCACAAACATCCAGACAAATCAAAAAAGGGATTAAGGTGCCCCTTGGTATCAGTTGTAGCAGACGTACGGGGCAGACGTACGGGGCCGTTTTCGCCGATATACACCTTGCTGTCGGGGACGACAGCACAGGCCTAGTTACCAATATAAAAACCCTTAGAAATCACACAATGTCTGATTAAGGTGCCCGTTGTTGCCATAGCAGTTGTGGCAGATGATAGACACTTTGCTGTCGGGTACCACAGGGAAGGCCTAGTTGATTGATAAAGCCCTTTACATCCAGAATATAAGGTTGTGTATTGGTGTAAAATTGATGTTGGTTTGTCATTATCTATTTTGAAGACTTTATATTACATTTTCTTAATTTTTTCCAAGATTCTGAGCTGTTGCATCCCTTGTAAATAGTGATTTTGTTTTATATACAGGAAGAGGAAACCAAACTGCTACCTGTGAAGAAGGAGGAGCCTGATGCAGTTGAGCCAAAGCAAGAATCAATGGAAACTGAGGAGAAAAAGCCAGAGCTGAAGAAAGAACCCAAAGAGGAGGACGACAGTGGAGCTAGCAGTACTTCAGCCTCAGCCAACCAGAATCGTAAGAAAGGTAGAATCTATTTTATCATTTGCCCTTTATTATTGTGTTTTATTTTCTCTAATTTTTATTATTATAACATTTGTGTGTCCAGTCTTTAAACCAGAGGAGCTCAGACAAGCCCTAATGCCAACACTTGAGGCTCTTTACAAACAAGACCCAGAGTCTTTACCGTTTCGTCAGCCTGTCGACCCAATGCTACTGGGCATTCCTGTAAGTCTCCGAAACTATGCGACATGTATGACTGAAGTCACAATAAATGTTTATGAACATTGTATGTTATATCTAGGACTACTTTGACATAGTGAAGAATCCCATTGACTTGTCAACCATTAAGCGTAAACTGGACACGGGTCAGTACCAGGAGCCTTGGCAGTATGTAGATGATGTGTGGCTGATGTTCAACAATGCCTGGTTGTACAATCGCAAAACCTCCCGAGTTTACAAATACTGCACCAAGCTGGCAGAAGTCTTTGAATTAGAGATTGATCCTGTCATGCAGAGTTTGGGCTACTGCTGCGGGAGAAAGGTGAGCAGCTATTCAATCAACTTGTGTACAAAGTTTTTAATTCTACCAATGATAGAGACTGTTCTCCTTTCAGATTTAAGAAAGTAAGTCATAATTGATTTGTTTTCCACAGCATGAGTTTTCACCACAGACCCTGTGTTGCTATGGCAAACAGTTGTGTACCATTTCCAGGGATGGGACATATTACAGCTACCAGAACAGGTAATGTCTTAAACTGACCTCACACACCTACACCAGTAACCACAGAAAATGTTTATAACCGTATGGGAAGCAGCATGCAATATGTCTTATGACAGTATCTTAGTGTGTTGATATATCATGGTTGGAGTAACTTGAAGTTTTATTTATTTTGGACAATACTTGAACCATTGCTCCCCCAGCTGTGTAAAACATGTAACTGCACCAAGGTATACAGTATACAGGTCTTATCTGAGAAAAAAAGCTGGTGGTACTCTGGAATAATAACACTCCAGACACACCTTAATCATGCAAAATGTGTATTTTTGCCATATGGTTTCTCTGCACATGTTTTTGAACTAGGAGACCTGCACGACAAATTCATTTTTACTACCATTACTACAATTTGCACTGCATGGCATTATTTTTTATCTTCAAGCATGTTGCTCTAATTTAAAAAATATTTTACCGGTAAACGGTAAAGACGTAGCATGTCAATCTCCTTTCTCTCCGGTCTGAATGTGGCTGAAGCATGACGTTATTTAATTGTGTCTAACCTGTAACCTCTGCCTGTGTGTGCTATTTGCTGTCCATGCTCCGTCGGTTGTGCTCTGTGCTCCATTCACTCTACATTGTGCCTCCTGTGCCTGGTTTACCTGTGCTGGTACTGTGTGTCCTGCCTGCAGTTTACCCAAATATGGCCTTATCGCCGACAGGTATCACTTCTGCGAAAAGTGCTTCAATGAGATCCAGGGCAATAGTGTGACCCTGGGGGATGACCCGGCTCAGCCTCAGACGTAAGTCACCTTTTCTACATAAATGCTACTTTTTAGAGTTTTCCTAGTTGGGTGCTGCAGAGAATTGGGTTTATATTATTAGACATTATTATATTCACACACTTTTCCTTTTTTGTGCAGCATGATTGCAAAAGATCAGTTTGAAAAAAAGAAAAATGACATGTTAGACTTGGAACCGTAAGTAATAACTCACGTATTCCAGTTAAATCATTATGCTCCTCATTATTACCTATATTATTAATACTTCTTTGTCTTATCAGTTTTGTTGAATGTAAAGACTGTGGCCGAAAGATGCATCAGATCTGTGTACTGCACTATGAAGTCATTTGGCCGTCAGGGTATGTCTTGTTTATTTTATTTATATGTATTTATTTTATATGCAGTAATTGTTTATGTAACTTGTTTATCTTGCACTTGAAGTTCTGAACTGTATTTTTAAATGTTTAATATCAACTGACTTTTTTAGCTTTGTCTGTGACAACTGTCTCAAGAAGTCTGGAAAAACAAGAAAGGAAAACAAATTTTCAGCCAAAAGTACGTTGTGTATAAAGTAAAATGAAGCCCATGTGTAAATATGTGATGTATTTTTTGTATTATTATTGTTGTTTCATTTCTTTTTTGTTCCTTTTGTTAAGGGTTGCCATCTACAAGATTAGGAACCTACATTGAAGACCGAGTAAACAAATACTTAAAAAGGCAAAATCATCCAGAAGCTGGGGAGGTTTTTGTGCGGGTGGTAGCCAGTTCTGACAAAATTGTGGACGTGAAGCCTGGCATGAAGTCTAGGTAAAGCTAATGTATTATTTAATACTACTACCTGGCATTTATATTCTTCTAGCACATAGAGAATGCTTGTGAATATACTGGACACTCTACAACTCTGCTTGCTTTTACAGGTTTGTAGACTCGGGAGAGATGGTTGCGAGCTTCCCTTACAGAACCAAAGCACTTTTTGCATTTGAAGAAGTAGACGGAGTTGATGTTTGTTTCTTTGGTATGCACGTTCAAGAGTATGGCTCTGAATGTCCCTTTCCAAACACAAGGTAAGTCTTAACAATCCACTGAGTGAAAATGCTACTTTTTGTCTAAACAATAATCACTTTTTTTTTTGTTGCAGACGGGTTTACATTTCATATCTTGACAGTATTCACTTCTTCAAACCACGTATGTTAAGAACTGCAGTGTACCATGAGATCTTAATAGGTTACCTGGAGTATGTGAAGAAACTTGGGTAAGTCATTTTAATAGTAACTAAATACTGTGGTTTAGTCAGTCTGCAATGTTAAATATGTGCTGTTTTCAGGTATGTGATGGGTCACATCTGGGCTTGTCCGCCCAGTGAAGGAGATGACTACATCTTTCATTGTCACCCTCCCGATCAGAAGATCCCTAAGCCTAAGAGGTTGCAAGAGTGGTATAGAAAAATGCTTGACAAGGCTTTTGCTGAGAGAATTCTACATGATTATAAGGTCAGTAAATTGACAAAATGCTAGATCTTTATAAATACTATTTTTGCTTCTGGGTGAAAATGTTTAAATTCGTTAAAGGTTCTAAACACGTGTAGCATAGGATGGGCTCCCTCTTGTGTCTGTAAAAGGTTAATGCAGAAAACGTCTTAGCAACCAAGTTTGCTACTGTGCATCTATTAGTCGATGCCTTGCAATGATATACAAAGGGGTTTGGTTTATTTATAGTATATATATATTTCTGACATTGATTGTTTTTTCTTTTTTTTTTAAAGGATATTTTCAAGCAGGCAACCGAAGATAGGTTGACAAGTGCCAATGAGTTGCCATATTTTGAAGGTGACTTTTGGCCAAATGTTTTGGAGGAAAGCATCAAGGAGCTGGAGCAGGAGGAGGAAGAGAGGAAAAAGGAGGAAAACACAGCCTCATCTGATACCACAGAGGTGGATTTAATCACAATGTGTCATGGTCTCATAAATAGAGCATAAATGTAAACCACTAACAACTGCTCACTCCTGCAGTCTCTGTTTTCTGAAGTTCTTATCCGTTTATTTTTAGGGAACTCACACTGACAGCAAGAACGGCAAAAAGAAAAATAACAAGAAGACTACCAAAAACAAGAGCAGTGTGAGCAGAGCCAACAAGAAGAAGCCTGGAATGCCCAATGTAGCAAATGATCTGTCTCAGAAGCTCTATGCCACAATGGAAAAACACAAGGAGGTAGGAAAAGCAGATAATTAACTTTCCTTAAATATGCCTCGTATTAAATAGGCCTGTTTTGTGTTGCTTATTTACTTGTTACTACATGTTTTTGAGGCCCTATATTGATAAATTGTGTCAAACGGTGAATCTGCCTTGTTTCCACCAGGTCTTTTTTGTGATTCACCTTCACGCGGGGCCAGTCATTAACACCCTGCCTCCGATCATTGACCCTGACCCTCTGATGACCTGTGATCTTATGGACGGTCGTGATGCGTTTCTGACTTTGGCTCGAGACAAACACTGGGAGTTCAGCTCGGTGAGAAGAACCAGGTGGAGCTCAATGTGCATGTTAGTAGAGCTGCACAACCAGGGCCAGGACCGCTTTGTTTACACCTGCAACGAGTGCAAGCATCATGTAGAGACCCGCTGGCACTGCACTGTTTGTGAGGTGTGTGAACATTTGGATTTTTTTATGTTTTTGTTAATGTTCACTTGTGTACTAACATTTAAATATCCTGTACTCCTTCTTCATTTAGGACTATGACCTATGCATTAACTGCTACAACACTAAAAAACATGAGCACCAGATGGTGAAATGGGGTCTAGGATTGGACGACGACAGCAACAGCCAGAGTAATGACGCCTCGAAGAGTCCACAAGAGTCTCGCCGCCTCAGTATACAGCGCTGCATCCAGTCCCTGGTCCATGCCTGTCAGTGTCGCAATGCCAACTGTTCTTCGCCGTCCTGCCAGAAGATGAAGAGGGTGGTCCAGCACACCAAGGGCTGCAAACGCAAGACCAATGGTGGCTGTCCCGTGTGCAAGCAGCTTATCGCATTATGTTGCTATCATGCCAAGCACTGTCAGGAGAACAAGTGTCCTGTGCCTTTCTGTCTCAACATTAAGCAAAAAATCTATCAACAACAGATGCAGCAGAGGTTCCAGCAAGCACAGTTGATCCGACGCAGAATGGCAACCATGGCTGGACGGGGTATGCCCATGCCTTCACCACCTACCTCAGCTGTCCCCGACAACCCAAACTCTGGGCAGCAGCCTATTACGCCACAACCACCCCAGCCCATGCCTAACCAACCACAACAACAGCAACCAAATCCTGTAAAAATGGCCCAAGGCTTCCCCAACAATGGGCGCATTAGTCAACCCACAACCCCTGTGTCCCAGGGCAAACCAGGCTCATCTCCTCTGCATCAGCAGCAGTCTCCTCTGCCCAACATGCATCAACAACAGCAGCAACCGCAACAACAGCCACTGCTTGCTGCTCTAAAGGTCGCCAAAGAAATTGAGATGGTCGCTAAAGCCAAGCAACAGCAGAACTATGCCATGAATAGCATGCCCATGAACCATCCTCGAATGATGGGACCCATGCAGGGACAGATGCATATGATGCAGGGGCCACGAGGCCCTCATGTGATGCAGAACATGCAGCAGGGCCAGTGGGGTATGCAGAACACCATGCAGGGACAGACACAGCTGCCTGGTCAACAGGGCCCTATGGCCCCGCAGCAGGCTCAGGGTGCCCCAATGGCCCCACAGGGTCAGCTAATGCAGAGGGCAATGATACCACCGCAGCAGGGGCTCCAAATGCCTGGAGTCATGAACCCTCAGGGGTCGTCGCAGGGCATGACGCCACAGCAACAAAGCATGCCCCGGGGCATGCCTGGGAACTTTGCACCAAATGCTCTGCAAGACTTGCTGCGAACACTAAAATCTCCCAGTTCACCCCTGCAGCAGAGACAGGTGCTCAGTATCCTTAAATCTAACCCCCATCTCATGGCTGCATTCATTAAACAAAGAACACTCAAGTACCAGGCCAACCAGGCCCAGCAGCAGAATCCCCAGGCCATGATGGGGGCTCAGGTGGGAATGCAGAATCAGGTGCAGCGGCCTGGGATGTCGCCTCAACAGCCACCTCCACAGCAGCTCCCTGGCCCTCAGGGTATGGTGCCTATGGGTCCACAAAACCAAATGATGAACGCCCCTCAAAATGGCAACCCCCAGATGTATCGTCAGCAGATGCTCCGGATGCAGCAGATGCAGCAGCAGCAGCAGCAGCAGCAGATGCAGCAGCAGCAGCAGCAGCAGCAACAACAGCAGCAGCAGCAGCAGCAACAACAACAACAACAACAACAACAAGGGGGGATGTCCCAGGCCCACGGTCAGTTTCCTCAACAACAGCCAGGGCCATCAAACTATTCCCAGCTTCGTATGCAGCAGCAAATGGTTATGCAAGGAAGTGGGGGGCCCATGGGCCAACTCCCACCTACATCTCAAATGGGCCAGCCTGGCATGGATATGAACCAAAACCTCCTCCAACAGCGGATGCTTCAGCAGCAGCAACAGATGCTTAAGCAGCAGATGGGTTCTCCAGCACAAACCAACTCTATGAGCCCACAGCCCCATATGCTTCAAGGCCAGCCTCTAGGGGGTGCTCACTTACCAGGACAGAGCATTGCGCAAACACTCGGAAACCAAGTGCGATCTCCAGCGCCAGTGCAATCACCCCGACCATCCTCACAGCAGCCTCCACATTCAAGTCCCTCCCCACGAATACAACCCCAACCATCGCCTCAGCACGGGACCCTTCACTCCCCACACCCTAGCTTGGCACCACCTATTTCAGGCACTATGGAGCAGGCTCGTCTGGGCACCCCGGAGCAGAGTGCCATGCTCCCGCAGCTAAACACGCCGAACCGGGGGTTGAGTAATGACATGAGTATAATGGGTGACACCACTGGAGACACTCTTGAAAAGTTTATTGAAGGATTGTAGTGTTTGGAGACACAAATTAGGCCTGTTTTCAACTGGAACATTTTGTATTTGCTTGAGTTAATAGCTAAACGCAATTAATTTATATGAGGCCTCAAGACTGTGAACATCCTTCCATCAAAGAACAGCTTTTCTTCCAAGCAATTTAATTATTGCTGTTAAAAAGAAGACAAAGGCACCAAGAATATATTTTTGGTTTAGACCAGTTCAGTTTGGCTATTCTCCTCATCGTTTGTGTTTGGTTAATTGTTATGCTATGGACTTGTATCAAAACTTCTCAAAACAAAATCACTTTAGTATTTTTATTATGTATCTTTGCAGGTTATATTTTATTTGTGTTGAGAAACTGTAAAGTCCAAAGTTGTTCACAGGTTTCACTTTTTGCTCACTATCGCCCTCTAGCTAATTTATTCAGAAATACAATTTTTCAAAAAGACTGCCTTTGGGAAAGCCTTAATTTCTTTCCTGTTGCAAAGTCTTGGAGATTATTAACAGATTTGTATAAAGTCAAGCCTGCAGTGGAGCTTAATGTTCACAGGTGCCGAATGATGTTTTTTGTACCGCTCTGAGACAGTCTTGAAATGATAATGACGTGTCGTTTGCCGTTTTAATACTTTTGCCTGTGGTGGAAGTTGGAAGTTGACCAGTTTGACTGCTGAAGTATTTGTGCAGCATTTCTCTCTTACATTAAACTTGAATTGTCAATGAACTGTTCTCAAGTGTAAATTATGCAGCTCGACAGTACTGTAAATATGATGAAAATAAGAATCACTGTACAAACTCATTCAAATGGCTCATTTCGTACTTATTTACCATATTGTTTAATAAATCTGTGTGCCACTGGATGTCTGTTCCCTTTTGGGTTGGTTCTTGTTCTCAGGCTTTTATCCTAGCCTGCTTTTGTTTACATTTATGACTAGATGACCTTTTCGGCAGGCGGACTCAAGGGCGCATCTCTGACGTCATCGACATGCGCCGCTGTTGGTCCTGTGTCGGGCTCGTTCAGCGTGTGTCCCCTACACATCCATCGACCTCCTGTGTGACACTGTTCACCGGCTTTTCCGAACATGTCCCGCTGTTTGTCTCTAGCCCGGCTCACCCTCGGTGTGTCGAGGACTAGTGCGTGGTTTGTACCGTGTGCGCGAGGGCTTAGCACGCGAGCCATCCAGCGCTCCTGCACCGGAGGTAAGCGAGCCCACGGAGCCTTATAGCTGAATGACTGATGTAATCCTTAGTAGATGTTGTCTAACTAGTACATGTAACAGTTGAAGTCTGTGTTTACCGTTACACAAATCTCTTACAATATCTACAATTGTACAGAAGAGCAGACGTAAACAAATTGCTCTCCACTTTTTTAAGGATTACATTTATAAACGAACTAATTGACTCGTTACTTTCTTATTGACAGGTTATAATCGAGCACAGCTGCAGAAATGGAGCCGTAGCCCCAGAGTGTGGAGCTCCTGTTTTGACTTTAGCCCCAAAAACTATTACAGCACCCAACAAGCAGAGCAGGAACCAGAGGAGGAGCCTCTACACACGATCATCAGCGACACAGAGTCTGTTCAAGGTACCACCAGAATATGTGCAATCACTGCCTCTCAGCTATCATGCATTTATCTTAAGAACATGTCATTAGATTTTTTTTGTTACCACAGGTACTTTCTCCAAACATGAATTTCAAGCTGAGACCAAGAAGCTACTGGACATTGTTGCCAGGTCCCTGTACTCCGAGAAAGAAGTGAGTGTGACTCGAGACACCGGATGAGAAGTTCAGTCATGTTTCTGAGACCTGTTGCTCCTTTTTATTGATTTAAGTCTTTTCTGAACCTTTTAGGTCTTTATTAGGGAGCTGATCTCTAATGGCAGTGATGCTTTAGAAAAACTACGCCACAAACTCATCACGGGAGGAGGGCAAACTGCCCCCATGGAGATCCACCTGAAGACTGACGCAAACAATGGCACCTTCACCATCCAGGTCTGCCCACTACAGTAGTTGTGGTTAAGTAGGTGTACAAACTACATTAAGAGGGCAGGACTATAGACATATATTACACAAGCCTGAGCTATACGTATTATATTTATTATAAAAATGTTTAAATTAAAAAGCCCATTTCTCCTGACAAAGGACACAGGGGTTGGGATGAACCAAGCAGAGCTGGTGGAGAACCTGGGAACTATTGCTCGTTCTGGCTCAAAGGTGACTGTTTTTTTTTTAAGCTAGAATGTTCAAGTGCAAAATAAAGCCAGAGCTACATCCAAATAATCCTTTTGATTCCTCAGGCGTTCTTAGATGCTCTGCAGAACCAGGCAGAGGCCAGCAGCACCATTATTGGTCAGTTTGGCGTGGGGTTCTACTCAGCCTTCATGGTGTCAGACCAAGTCGACGTGTATTCACAAGCTGCCGACCCCGGTGCTCCGGGATACAAGTGGTCCTCCGATGGGTGAGGGCCAGACCATTGGAAATATTTGTTTTTGTTCAGCTCACATAAGTACAACACAAGTGATGATTTTATAATGATTTCCAATGATTTTCAGCTCTGGTGTTTTTGAGATCGCTGAAGCTAGTGGAGTTCAACAGGGCACAAAGATTGTTCTACACCTAAAAGAAGACTGCAAAGAGTTTTCTCATGAGGATAGAGTTAAAGGTAAAACTAGAGTTGTGTGAAAATCTAATAAATGAGGTTCCAGAATATTCTTTCAAATATTTATTTTTCAGATGTTGTGACAAAGTACAGTAACTTTGTTAGTTTCCCAATTTTCTTGAATGGACGGAGGCTTAACACTCTACAGGTTTGTCTGCACGCTCTCGTTTCATATTTCACAGCAAACTACTTTTGTTAGAGGACAGCCGGTTTGACCTCTGTTTGTGTCAGGCCCTGTGGATGATGGACCCTAAGGAGATCAGTGAGTGGCAGCATGAGGAGTTTTACCGTTATGTCGCCCAGGCCTACGACAAACCCCGTTATACCCTGCACTACCGCGCTGACGCCCCGCTCAACATCAGAAGCATCTTCTATGTCCCTGATGCTGTAAGAAGCTCAAACACCACATTCTGCTTCATTGATCGTTTTCAGAAATATTTTTTTTCTTTTTCTATCATAGAAACCAAGCATGTTTGATGTAAGCAGAGAAATGGGCTCAAGTGTAGCTTTGTACAGCAGGAAGGTGTTGATCCAGACCAAAGCGACAGAGATATTACCCAAGTGGCTGCGCTTTCTCAGAGGTGTGTAGCCTTTATAATAAAATGAAAGATGATAGATTTTTTACCATTTATATCTTTGTGGATGTGCAGGTGTGGTCGACAGTGAGGACATCCCTTTGAACCTGAGCAGAGAACTTCTCCAGGAGAGCGCCCTCATCAGGTAAAACACTGACTGTGGTTGACATGTGCACAGTACATTTAAATTAACTCTGGGTGTGTTGATTCAGAAAACTGCGTGATGTTCTCCAGCAAAGAGTGATCCGATTCCTGCTCGACCAAAGCAAGAAGGAGCCAGAGAAGTACAACAAGTTCTTTGAGGACTATGGCCTGTTCATGAGAGAAGGCATAGTCACAACACAAGAGCAAGACGTTAGGGTAACAAACACTTAATCTGTTCTTATTGATACAAAATACAAAATAAAAGCTCAAGAACGAGTTAAAGAAGTCAGTGAATCACAACAGAAGTTTTACAGAGGTAGGGAATTGATGACAGTGGTGGGCGATATAGTAAAAATATATCCTCACGATTTTAAGCCAAGATCATGATTTTGATTTAACGATTGTAGTTGACTTTGTATTTTTTGTTTTACAGAGAAGACTACTGTTATTAGTGTTTTCATAAAATATTTTACCTACAAATTGAATGTACATCCAATCCAATGTTCTTCATAATACTATATTTTGTTATTAATATGAACACTGCCATTGTTACAGTAAAAATGACAGTAGAGAGCAGAGCTTAAACTAATGCACTGTAGCACAATTCAATGATCTTCTCAGATAGCAGATCGTCCTAAACCAGGGGTGTCCAAACTATGGCCCGGGGGCCAAATGCGGCCCGCAGAGCAATTTTTTTTTGTGGTGCAAAAATGTGTCCAGAAAACCAGTACAACCGAAGAGGACTTTTGGAGAAGTGAAATCAGTCAAATCAGCGAGTGACCCTCCTCTATATTCATTTATTACAATGTGGCTCTCAGTGAAAAAAACAATCTCAAATTTGACATTAAGTAAGTAATGTAAATGTTATACTAAAATGTTTAATTTTGACTGACTAGGAGGACATTGGGAAGCTGCTGCGGTATGAGTCGTCTGCCCTGCCCGCTGGTCAGCAGACCAACCTCTTAGAGTATGCCTCCCGTATGAAGGCTGGCACACGCAATATATACTACCTGTGCGCTCCCAACCGACACCTGGCCGAGCATTCGCCTTACTATGAGGCGATGAAGCAAAAAGATATGGAGGTGAGAGCACAGCTGATCATTAAATGTTACAAATATGGGCTCAAGCCTATAATCATGTTGTATTCGACTTTCTTTTGTGTAGGTGCTGTTCTGTTATGAGCAGTTTGATGAACTTACCTTACTACACTTGAGAGAGTTTGATAAAAAGAAGTTGATCTCCGTGGAGACAGACATTGTGGTGGACCATTACAAGGAAGAGAAGTTTCAGGACATCAAACCTGGTATTGTTTCCTTCAGATTTATTGAAATATTTACTCGTATACAGCACAGACCAAAGGTTTAGACACACCTTCTCATTCAATGAGTTCCCTTTCATTTCATGACTATTGACATTGTAGATTCACACTGAAGGCATCAAAACTATGAATTAACACATGTGGAAATATGTACTTAAGAAAAAAGTGTCAAACAACTGAAAATACCCACCCACCCACAAGACTGTGAAGACTGTCCCCAGTGAAAACAGTGACATTGCACAATGACTAAAATACTGACTGTTATCTTAACACATCAAAAAGAGCACCTACCTACCTTTTCTGGCAACACAGCCAGGCAGCCCACTGGGTCTGACAAACTACATTTTGTACTTGTGCAGTAACTGTAGAATAGGGCCATCCAAGGTCATAGCACCCCTACTGGCCTGGCAGAGTAACCGCTGGTAATCTTTGCATTTGTGTCCAGCATTTGTCATTATTTAACAACACGTTTATCTCACTCTACCTCACACCCCGTCAAACATTCTGCTGTCACGTGTTCCACGAGAAGCAAAATGCAACCAAAATGTGCAGAAATTGTAAAAAGTTGTAGCATACCTGTGTAAAATCATAAAGTGTGTATATTCAAGTTCCTATCTGTAGTTTATGTTGATATATTTCCAGTAATTTGTAGCAGCAGACCAAAAAGTCATAGAACCAAAGGAGGAATTATCACCTATGGCTCAAAGTTGTATTAGTCCAACTGTCCATAATGTATTTGCTGTAGTATGAGATAAAACACATATCTCTAGTGTTTGTGGGACATGAAACAGCTCATTTTACCTGGCTAAGTGCCTATGCAGTGGGAGAGGGGTACATTTATGGGGTGTATTCAGAACAGGCCATAGTCTTGTGCATCCTATATATATATATAGGATATATATATTCTCTATTTCAGACTTAATTGGCCTAAATCTGCCATTCAGTGGACCTGCTTCCTGGCCCCGCTGCGTGGCCTCCTGGGACAGAAATGAAATAATTGACATATTAATGTAGCGCTCTCACACCTGGCCCGCACCCTCCATCTGGGAACCACGGCAACCACAGAGCACGGTAATTAGGCCAACTGTGGATTGTTTCAAGGCATATTCACAGATCTACATGAATAGACTGACTGATTTACACCGATGGTTGCAAATTTGATGCCAGATTATGAAACGAGCGAGTGGACAATACAATGCTTCGCAACAGAAAACGAAACTTAAAGCAGCGTGGTTTATTAGCATAACTTCACCAAAGTGTCTGTCCAGAAAACAAAACTCTCACCATTGGACGAAAAAAGACGTGGACAAATATTAGCCTCATTTCAGAAGTCATGCAGTTTTATGATCTTTTCTTCTTTGACCTGAAATGACACTACTGTTAACTGTCAAGATGACTATAAACGTGTGAATGTCAAAAATAGAAATGGCTGAATACGGAAAATGCATCTGTATGTATGCAGTATGTTAGCTCACCTCACCTGCCAGTAACCATTAGCTTATACAGATGTCATTTCGACTCCAGATTGTACTGATCTCATTCAGAGAATCAGTGAATCCTATAGGTTTAGAGGTATGTTTGACTTTGGATGAATGATGTCACTGTCTGTTTACTGTCTATGGGGAAGCTAAGTAAATCTATTTGTCCAAAAACTCTCAGTATTCCTGGTCCGGCAGTGTCAACATGATCTATTCACACAGCCCTGTATTGTCCCAGTTCTGGTGCACCTTACCATTGGGCCAGTGTATGAGCTCAGTGTTCTGCAGCTTTATTTGTTCCAATACCTTTAACAAATAACTTCTGTCCATCTGGTGAGCTGGTGTCTTCCTCTGTGGCTCTGTATTAGGGCTGCAGCTATCGATTATTTTAGTAATCGAGTATTCTAGCGATTATTTTTTTCGATTAATCGATTAATCTAATAAGAGATACTAGATTTGTTTTATTAAATAACATAAATAAA
>JAVQKC010195867.1:0-16090 GCA_036025475.1 Philypnodon macrostomus | reverse complement strand
ACCGGACCGTTGTGGTGATGTGGTCGGTGTACTGGACTGTTGTGGTGATGTGGTCGGTGTACTGGACTGTTGTGGTGATGTGGTCGGTGTACTGGACTGTTGTGGTGATGTGGTCGGTGTACTGGACTGTTGTGGTGATGTGGTCGGTGTCCCGGACCGTTGTGGTGATGAGGTCGGTGTACTGGACTGCCGCTACTCCTTCACATCAAGAGGAGGCAGCTGAGGTGGCTCGGGGATCTGTTTCGGATGCCTCCTGGACGCCTCCCTCAGGAGGGATTATATCTCTCTGGCCTGGGAACGTCTTGGAGCCCCCTCGGAAGAGCTGGAGGACGTGTCTGGGGAGAGGGAGGTCAGGGCATCTCTGCTTAGACTGCTGCCTCCGCGACCCGGCCCCGGATAAGCGGAAGAAGATGGATGGATGGAAAAGTGAAAATAGAGTTGGCATTAAAATTGTGCGTGCTGCTTAATTAGACCAAAAAGATCAGTTAACAGAAGTAAAATCATTTCATAAATTCCAAATTCACTGACCTCCGCCATATTGAAAGGTCAAATCCGACTTCATCTCGGCAACACGGGTATCATAATTATCCCCGAGTTCTCGAGGAGAAGACGTGTGCAAGTTTGACCTCAAAGTGTTTTACTTTCCCATAATTCCCACAGCACATGAAGGCAGCATTAGTCAAGACATGTTTTGTGAGATCCACTTTGAGTTAAAGCCTTGTGGTCTCTAAGTTACTACATTTTCCTCAACTGTATTAGTATTTGGAAATGCATGTGATCATAGCCCAATGGCCCCAAAGTAAAATCCATACAGACAGTCTCCAGGCATAAATGAACACGAGCCAACAGCGTGAAGTGACATTCTCTAAAGCAAGTGTGTGAAAACAGTCTTTTTAAACAGTGTTGGCATCTGTTGTTAGTACAGCAGCAGCTTGGACATTGACCATATTAGTGAATATTATCAGATAACTTAAACAAAGTGACAGGCAGCATCTGTTTTTTTATGCTGAGCCTGACTCTACGCTTCATAAAACTCACCTCCAAAAGCCTTGCAGCTGTTCGGAGGTGCGGGTTCGTGAACGTGAGGGGCCATTAGCTGACGACAATGTATCTCCGTTCAACTTAATCCTTAAAGACACACTTTAGAAAATGAACTGCAGATACAGAGTGCACGTACAGGACGCGGAGTTCTTGTATAGGACGGACGGAGGAAGAATACTGATGAGAAATGGCACACAATGGGACGCTTCAGGCGCTTTTTTAGATATAATATTGTTTTAGTCTCATACCATACACTTTATATGTGGTCTTGTGAAACTGCATTAACATTTGCACCTCAGGGAAAATGTAAGTGCTATAACAGCTCTTTCTAGGATCTGAATCTGAATAGTGTCTAATGCCTAACAACTAAACACAATGTGAAAGTATTATGTGTTACGGAAATGTTATGTTCAGCATTTTGGAATCACAATTAATCATTAGATGTATGTTATTAAGTTATATATATATATCGCCTATAATAAAATAAAAAGGATAGCGTTGCATTTGTAGTTAACTTTTAGTGCTGCCGTTTTTAATGTACCCCCGACCACAAATTCAACATGTTAAAGTCAGCCCATAGATGTCCTGACAGTATCATATAGACACTTGACAAGGCTAATCTGTTTTATAGCGTAGCCGTTGACACATTAGTTTAGCGCCATCGTGTTTATAAGTGCTCATGCCCTCTGCTGTTCAACACTGAGAATTTATGTCCATGCCTGCTCCCAATTCATTAGTCCTGCATACTTTATATTCTAATCATTGCATTTCACTGCAATGTCCTTTTTCAAAAAACACTATAGATCACAAAACAGACCAGATACAAACAGCTTCACTGGGCTTCAAGGAGATAGCACAATTAAAAATCTGGTGAAATCTGAGGTGCACGGATTTCAATAGTCCTCCTTTTTAAGCATTTGTACGGATTTGTCTAAATCGTCATTGAGTGTTGAGAAAAGTGCTATTTAAAACTGATGCATTATTATTATTAATAATGTATGATCTCCCACTTTTTCTGATAGGGGTTGATGGTTGATGGAGCCTGTTCTAGAAACTATGGTTTTGAGGTGAGTTATATCCTGTGTAAGGCTGACAAAGAGACATACATAGACACTATTTGCTCACATCTATTCACTAGAAAACAAATAAGCTCAATCAACTAAAGTAATGGATGGTGGAGTAGACTGGAGATAACGCACAGCAACACGGGGAGGACAACGTATTCAGCTAATTTGCAATGATTGAACCTATAAGCTTTTTGCTCAGAGGCAGGGGTGATAACCAAAAAATGGTGCCAAAAAATACAAGGCACTCGAAACATATATGTCTTACCTCAAAACTCAGAGAGCCATTGTGATCTGTGTCGAATGCATTGAACAGGAAGTGTGCATACGTCGACGCGTCTGGAGAGAGAACATACAGAATAAACTAGTAAACAGTTCGAGCTAGCCATTACATGTACAAACTCCAAAAGCACTCTGCTGCACAACTTCAAAGGAGAGATTTTTTCATGAGAGTTGTATCATTGTCTCCTTCACCATTATATTCACGGCGGCCTCTTTGTTCTAGTTCTGTACAGATATATCAAAGACTGTGAGTGTGATCTTCTTGGCATGAATCTGTTCATAATAATGAGGCCATCTCCATGTGCAATAAACTACAGTCTATTACTTTTGCTACTGGGACTGCACATTATACGACACATTTAAAAGGGATTGCAACAACGTTATGGTCCATTTTAGTCCTAGTTAAGGCTCGGTTCAGTCTTTGTTTAGTTCTGGTTTGGTTATTGATTAGTCCTGGTTTGGTTATTGATTGGTTCTTGATTAGTCCTGGTTTGGTTATTGATTAGTCCTGGTTTAGTCCTGGTTTGGTTCTTGATTGGTTCTTGATTAGTCCTGGTTTAATTCTGGTTTGGTTCTTAATTAGTCCTGGTTTGGTTCTTGATTGGTTCTTGATTAGTTCTGGTTTAGTCCTGGTTTAATTCTTGATTAGTCCTGGTTTGGTTCTTGATTAGTCCTGGTTTGGTTCTTGATTAGTCCTGGTTAGTTTCTTGATTAGTCCTGGTTTGGTCTTGATTGGTTCTTAATTAGTTCTGGTTTAGTCCTGGTTTAGTTCTTGATTAGTCCTAGTTTAGTCCTGGTTTGGTTCTTGATTAGTCCTTGTTTGGTTCTTGATTAGTTCTGGTTTAGTCCTGGTTTGGTTCTTGATTAGTCCTAGTTTAGTCCTGGTTTGGTTCTTGATTAGTCCTGGTTTGGTTCTTGATTAGTTCTGGTTTAGTCCTGGTTTGGTTCTTGATTAGTCCTGGTTTGGTTCTTGATTAGTTCTGGTTTAGTCCTAGTTGAGTTCTAGTAAAGTTCTGGATTGGTTCAGCCATGTTTGACTCCTGGTTTACTCCTGGTTTTGTCTAAGACCTGGTTAAGCTGTGTCTTGGCACTAATTGATTTTCCTGTTTTAGTCCTTAGTTTTGATTTACACCCATTTTATCTAGTGAATATTTATATATATTATATTTTATTTCCTAAAGGTTAAATTCTTTTCATTATCACAATTTCCACATATCACCATCTCACTATCCAACATTGTTACACATTGGAAATCTAATATGGTCATGTCATGTCTTGTGTAAAAACTATCATTCGGAAACCTTAGCCAGTTGTAAAAGACGTAACCCAAGAAAGCCGTGAAAACCTGATACTAACCTCCTTGTGGGAAGAACTGTGCGTAGATGTCTTTAAAAGTGTCCTCATTGACAACCCCGCTGGGACATTCCTGAAACAAAAAAAATATATATTATTATTAGATTTTGATATTGACATTTTGCACCTAGATGGACATACAGCTTGGTTAAAGTCAGCTGCTCAAAGTATCATTTGGAATAGTAATAAAAATGGCAGCCATACCACCTCAATGGCCTCTCCAACCACCACCAATCACACACTTTCATTCATAAAGGCAAGGCGGGTGGTGTGCCTTGCTTAAGGACACGACAACAGGACTAACTGGTTAGAGTGGGTAAAACCAACCATCTAAGACACTGCTACCAGTTTGCAGGAGCTTTTTTTACCTTATGGCTTGAGCATTTACTCCAAACTAGAGGTTGTTAGTAATGGCCAACGCTTGAGATGTGTGCTTTCTGATTGAAAACATTTTTACTTCTGGTATCAATAACCAAAAAATCCAGAAGCTATTTTTTATTTTTTTTAACAAGACCTTACACCAAGATTAATGTTAAACTCCAGCTAAGCCTCTCAAAGTCACCCACCTGTAGCTGCTACTGTGAAAATAAACTCAAGCATCTTATGTAAGAGACTGAGAAAAAGTCTGCCTCTTTTCAAAGATGCAGCGGATGACCTTGCTCAGAAATGTATGGTGTAATAAAGACCAACAAGATTCGTTGGTTCAATTTCTGCCGACCGCGAGGCTGGGGGTTTCGCACACCGGCAGGATATTGAGTTTTCGGCAACTCAGGAAATGCTTCACCTGTATTGGCAATCTTCAAACTAGAGATATATTTTGTGCGCAATATGCGGTGTATGGTCTAACATGGTTATAGACAGGCACAGAGTGTACAGTCTCTTCTATGATATGACTGTCATGAGAATAAATGAATTGTGTGAGCAGTGAAAGACGTACTGTAAAACTACTAAATAATCTTTCCATGTATATTTTGGATGCTACATATACTACTATAGAAGGTTTGTTGATGCTGAGAAGGTAGGTAGCATTTACTTAATTAAAGATGACAATGTAACTAAATTAAAGATGACAATGTAACTAATTAAGAATGCTAACATGATAGTACAGATGCCAAAAAATACCAGATTCCTGTTCTTGCCTGAACTTAATTGGTTAATAAGCACATTATTTTCTATGCTGTTACATGTACCCCAGTGCCTCCCAAGATGTCAGTCTTAATATGTACTGAAAACTCAATGAGGAGTGAATGTCTTAGGGATTTGGGATTGAGACAAAAAAAGACTTCTTCGAGTCTCAAAAAGTCTTTCAAAGTAATTCAAGGTAAGTGAGTTCTGGGATTGTGTCAGTTCAAAATATAACATATCCTCACTGGCCACGTAATTAGGTAGACATATTTACTTACCAGAGAGCTGAAATAGCTAATCAACCTATTGCGTAACACCAAAAGGATTTCGTCGTGTGATTTACATCATACAATATCCAGTGAGCAACAGTTCTGTGGGCGACTATGCCTCGTTGATGGCAGAGATCAGAGACTGGTTTAAGATAGTAACATGGTAAGTCAACATGAGCTCAGATAACCACAAAAAAGACCAAGCATGAAGTGAACCTTTTGAGGTACACGGTCTGCCTAATAGAGTGGCTAGTGAAATTCCACTTTTCAACAATCTGTGACCTGAATGCCTTTGTGTGTTTTGTGTATTTTTCCCACTTCTGCTTCATATAGTGCCAGTTTCTGTAATTATTTCTGCCATTTTGGAGAAAAGAATATTTTCTGGCAGCAGTAAGGATAGAGATTTGGCTTAGGGAAAGTAGTCACACGGAGGCTTCTGAGCTGAAGAAGTGACAGGCTCAATAAAATGATTTTACAGCCCGCAGCACCAGACTTCACTACATTTATGTTTATTTTAGATACACATGTGGGGAGAAGTGAGGCAAATATTATTATGTCATACTTAAGTTTTAACATAATTTCACAGATGTGCTTAGACTTTAACATTAAGTGAATAAAAGTACCTGAATTTACTAGGTCAAACTTAGTAGGTCTGTCAAGAATGTGTTTCCTCAAAGTTGGTTGGACTGTGGTTGGTTGGATAACTCAAACTTATATTTGAGTTACATTTTTAGGAATAGACACTGGACAGCAAAAAGAGCAGAATCCAGAGGTTGTATCCAGGGATGTTTTAAATGACAGATTTTACTATTGAGATATATATTGGCAAGTGGATAGAGCATTTACCCCTGAACTAATTCATCTTTGCCATTGTAAGATTGCATTTGCAGTTTGGTTGAAAGTTAAGTAATAGAAGAACCAACTTTGACCTCATATGTCCAGTGGCCCTTAACTACAGACAAACAATATATCAGTCAAAGTCAGATAAGACTATTAGTGCTTCTACCGAATCTGCAGAATAAATAAGACATATTAAAGTAGATAATGATCGACAGAATAAAGGTATTGATAAAAACATTAAGATTCCTAGCACACCATGAGCTGCAACATCAAACAGCAGCTCTTACAATGCGGTAAAGCTACCTCCCAACCTCTATTAACTTGACTCTGTATCCTACTGTTCATTAGAGAATTGTTTATGTAGTACAGCTCTGTAGTTCTTGCCTGTCAGCTGTGCACCTTATGTACCATTATTGCAGAGGAGAGTCAAGTAATTAAGAACTTAAGCATTGGGGGAGAGGGTGGGTTTAAATAAAAAAACAGATCCTTTTACCTCCAGTATACAGATGTGCAATTACAGCTGTCAGCAATAATAACATCATGATTAAGGATGATTCAAATTAGCTGAGGTGTGTACAAATTTGTAAACAAAAAACAGAGTCCCTACTATGCTAACTCAACTTTTCTGAACTTGAACCTGTTACATTATCGTCCACATATTGTTTGTCCAACATACGTAGAGTGCTATTTTTTCTATTCACATGTTTGAGTATTCTTGCTGAGGCACTGGCCTTCTCAATAGCGTCTCAATAACATCAACATTGGACAACAATGGAAAAGAGAGCCTTATTAAGCCATTAGTGGTCAGAATTCATTCAGAAGTCTTGAAGGCATTGGGGCGGCAGTGGTGCAGTGGGTAGGCGCTCGCCCTTCAACCAGAGGGTCGGTGGTTGGAGTCCTCGTCCAAGCACACGCTGACGTTGTGTCCCTGGGCAAGACACTTAACCCACATTGCCTAGGAATGCATGTGGCCAGGTCGCCATTGTAAATGAGAATTGGTTCTCAATTGGCTTACCTGGTTAAATAAAGAATAAATACAAAGTAAAACAATAAAAAGCATATGTTCTCTTTAAGTTGTCTGTACAAACCTGCAGGAAAATGAAAAGTGAAGGTGTGAATCCATCTCTATTTCATCATTTCAAATTTGTGACTACATCGGCAGGTTTTTTTGTTATTATTGAGAGCAAAGGAAAACCAGTTATGTAGTTATCACCGCGTCTAACACTGTGCCCTGTGATTCAATTTCATGTTCAGCAAATGGAGTCCAGTAACAGCAAGTCAGATTCTACAGATTTAACAGAGCACTGCATTCACCCTGTCCCTTACATAACACTTTCAGATCTGTAAACTCTACAAAGGGCTCCTTTAAACCGTGAATATTTTTAAATTGCCTTTTTTGACGGTTTGGTGAATCTTTTCAAACTCGATGAATATAACACGAATGACTCATCGAGCACAGACTTCTGCCACAATGTTGGGCCAAACCTTGTAATGGACACAGTAATGTATGATATAGTGCCCGGACAGAGACTTAAACCACAGATGCACCAGTTATGGGGTAAATGCTCTAATGCCCAAACATCTTATGAGGTCTAAAAACCAAGTCATTATTTACATGTTTATATTATATATTACATTACAGGTGTTTAAAATATTCCTGGAATTATATCATGTTGCAGGTCCACACGAACAACAAATCACAAGCCTTTGACACCTTGAAAAAAACACAATGTTATTAAATCAATCAGTTCAAGTTATTCACTCCACAATCACACAGTGGTGATATATTACATTAAGGGCCCATAACTACCAACCTCCGGAACCACTGACCTAGGGTAAAAATAAGCTGTGGATTAGTGATGCATTATATATATCAGTATTGTCTGATATTCACAAGATTGAATGATAAAAACAAGGATAACTTCAGAGCCTATAATCTGAAAGCTAATTGTGGACTAATAAATAAATTTTAAAGCAGTTTCTATCATGATATCTTAAGTTTTCTTTATATGGTTCTGCCCCCTCATGTCAGAACAGCCCCCACACTGGAGTGTTATAAGTCTCACCTTTAGACCCATTTTTATTCCTTGGCTTTTAGCTCAGCTTGAGTTGTATAATCCTCTGTGTCTCTTATTAAATTTTTCGCTGCTTTTTTTGGTCTTGGTCTCGTTGGTCTAGACTGGTGGCTCTATCTAAGAGGAGTATTATGTATTTATTGTGTTTTATTTGTGTTTTGTTCTGTGCAGCATTGGTTAACCTTGTGCTTGTAAAATGTGCTATAGAAATCAAGTGGATTGGATACTTAAAATACTAATGACTGTTTAAGAACAACAGATGTGTAAACAAAGTCAACAGAAGCATCTGCATTTTAGATCTGACGTCTCATTAAACAATGCAGTGAATCACTCGACTCATCAGTCTTATGAGAGAGAGGTCAGAGAATAGATTTGTGTTAGCTTTGATACGCTTGTAAAATGATCTCAACCATGATAAGAATAATCACAAATAGATTGAAATGCAAATGCGTCCAGGCATGAAACAATTCCTTAGCGGGACTTGGGTGAAGCGATGCGGGAATGTTGTGGAAATATATAGGCACAACCTGCGAGCGGAGGCATTGGAGCTGTCATAACCGAATAGAAACCGCAAGACGCTAATCTATCGCCCGAGGTGCTGCCCTAGTACTGAGAACTGGAGAAGCAGAGTACATTGAAACAGACGGGAGGGAAAATGAGGTGCTTTTTTTGTGGTACATTGTTGAATTTGACTAGTTAGCTTTACTCAGAAATACAGTTAATAGTATACATTAAATTCATGCATTAGTTTCAACTGATTAACTCACATAAAATACTTGCACGGTTTACTTTGTATTTTTAGTGAACAAATGTGAGAGTAAACTGTCTATCAGTGTGTCTAAGTGTGAACCCTGCGACTAACTGTCCCTTGTTCAGGATGTCCCATCTAAAGTCCCTAGGGCTTTGAATTTAATGAGAGAGTAGATGTCCAGGGTGTACCCCCTAAGGCCCATAGTTCCTGGGACAGGTGACCCTAACAAGAATGTTAAGTATAAACTAAAAATGTCAAGGCAATGCTAAGGTTAATTAGTCAGTGTTTTGTTGCTGTCATATAATACAGCGGCCTGATTAGATTTCAACCTTCTAACTGTGATAAAAGCAGACGTCACATTAGCTCAGCTGGACATTCTGCTTGATTTACTCTGCACTTTGACTCCATCTTGTGCAAATAAAGCATTAAGACCATTGCCAATACAAATGGCCTCACCATCCCAACACATTAGAGGCGTCTGATTCACAATAAAAACGCCGGACACAAGGACAATGGGTTAAAACACTCATCAGATCATATTAGCTGTCTTTAGTGTCCAGCAAGAGGCTTTTATAAGTAGGGCCATATTTTCCAACACCATATGGAAAAGCTATATCTTCTTGTCTATGGAGACTTGTATGCACTGCCTAAGGCCCAGTGGAACAAATTTCAAACGTGACATGTTACAGTTTACAGGCTTAATGGCCCACAAATATTTTCTCATAATTATGCAAGTGGGGGGAATCACTTGTAAATTAGAAATACATGGAAATTGCCCTAAGATATAACAAGGCATTCACTGTTGTGACAATCAAATTTTGCAACATCGTGTGATGCTGAATGAGAATTATTTTACAATTACAAAAACTAAGAGATTGCAATGGCAAAGTTAGCCTAGATGTGAACTCTAGCTTCAATTGTGATTCTTCTAGTAAATGCTATTCCTACAGTAGAACGACAAGGCCTACATCACTCAATCAATACAAAATACTTGAGCCCAGACTGTGAACATAGTTCACAATAAAATTTTATTGTATAGAGGCCCCTTGTGGTTTGAGTTGGTATCTTTGTAGAAAAACATCACTTGTCAGAACATGGTTGGTAGAAAGCTGTGGTGTAGGGTAAGTAATAAAAGAAACTATACCCACACGCTAGTTTGACAATAGAAAAGAAATATACTTCCTATAGTCGTCTGCTCTGGCCCTTTGTGGTGCAGTGTAGTATGTGGAGGCTTTTATGTCAGAGATGAAATCCAAACAGAGGCAGCAAAGGCCATCTGTGGAGCTGTGAGAATGGAAAATGTTGCTGGTGAGTGTTTTATTGCCGTACATGTCTGGCTGAACAGTTGGATAAATATGGTCATGTAAACTGACCACATGCGGCCAGTGCTGAATGATAGCAACTATATCCTGACCAAAGAGTATGGCTAAGTAGAGATATGATAAGATTGTCTCTCCATATTCAGTTCTGTCTCTAGGAGCAGATGAGAAGTCAGGCCGGCAGTGTGTGGCACAAATTAAAGCCCTCATTAGTGCAATCCTTAGCAGTGAGTGTCTCTTGTGATAGCAGTATAACAGGCAATTTTAACAGGAGGGCTGGGCTGGAACGCTATGCAGCATTGGCAGCAAACTGAAGACTCACGGGACATTCACTATTACAGGACCCACACAATTTGGGTTGCATTAATTCTGGGTCATCTCATTATGCCTTATACAAGAGGTGACAATGGAGCCATGTTTGATAAGGGCCACTGTGGAGGATTCTGGGTGACCTGGATGGTCCCACACTAATGTAGCATGATTGCATTGGAAAAGCAACCTTAGAGTAGTAATTCTAATCAGTGACTTCCTTTTCACTCAAAGTTGTTACACACTGGTGACAAAAATGCACATTCATACTTTCAAGCCGGTGAAATGTGTGACTGCCAACCTTTCAGTAATGGTTTTTCGCAAAATATTGATTACATCTTATTGGCGTAATTATCTTGATAATTACTTTTACTATTTAACAATACTATTTCTGACTCCTTAACTCATCCGGTAATTAATTCCAGTTGTACTCCGAGGTCTGGATTTCTGAGTTGTAAAAATCAACTGGACGGCCCTTGATGGGGGAATTCCTACTCGGGAACTCGGGGCAACTCGGACAACCTCGAGATGAAAAATCCAACATGGCAGGGCCTTTTTTTACAAGTTTAAAATATATAATATATAATATACAATGAACTTATATGATACGAGCCATTCACTAGCGTCAGCCCGGTACCTGTTAGCATGCTGCTGTGGTGTATTTTAGCATCTGCAGATACAAAATATGCTAAAATACCCGTTGTTGCAAATCCTGCTAACTGCTAAAAGAAGCCGTTAACGTAATCGATTTGTTTATTTCCGAGATTCTGTCACTCCGAGCTCCGACGTCCGAGCTCCGAGGACAGCTGGAACGCAGCATTAGCTCTGCCTACTTTTGAGCTCAAACAACCTGCATTTCAATATTCTTTTGTAAGCATTTTGTGATAAGGTAAGATTTTAGACAAGATGATTCAGCAATTTACAGCAGTCTTTCTGTTGCCGCACAAGCAAACTAAAAATGATGACAGCATAAAAAGGTGAACATTATTAGCAGACTGAAGTCAACAGTCCTGTCATCAATGTGTTGTATAAAGCACTTATTGAGCTGATCTAAAGAAAAACAAAGACTATATGCTGTATATATGTGTTACTGTATATGGAATGATTGCATAGACATCACTTACATTCTTGAAGCCCCGGTAGAGGATCTGTAGCTCTTTGCGGGAGAACCTCGTCTGAGCTTCGAGCTGCTCCAGGCCCTCGGGGCGATGGCGAACCGTGGACAGTTCAAGTTCATCCTCAATGCTGTCTGCAAAAAGGAGGAGGAAAACGTTATACATTTTTGTTATAACTTGGGATGTTCTTTGGGGTTTGCCAGTATATTCAAAAGCATATTTCATTCATTAATCTCTTGCCGCTTTTTATTGATAGGGTTGCAGGTGACTGGAGTATATTCCAGAAACTATGGGCTTAAACTTAAGCGGCATAACTACTTGCAGGATGACAGAGACATCCACACACAACCATTCAACTGCATTAATTCACTAGGGACATTTTAATATTTTTGCTAAATTTAAGCTTTTTATGATATTTTTGGTGAAGCATCCCGTAATCTAGTCCAACTATAAACGTCATCAATAAGGTTTGCCGGTAGATTCAAAAGCCGAATCATTCATTCATCTTCCTCTACTCAATATTTTACTAACCCAGCAACAATGAGCTTTTGCCGGGAAATACCATGGACAGTGACCAGTTAGCAGCAGAGCTGACACAGAGACATCTATTCACAACCATTCACGCTCACATTCATTCACATGGGGCAGTCTGAGACAAGCAGGGGGGTGGTAAGCCTTTTTCAGATAATCATTTATGTTTTGGCAAAACATTAATCCAATAAAGTGAATCAAACTAAACTTCTTCACAGGTCCAACTACAAACTTCATTTTCTCCTGTAAAGCAGCCTGGGTAATTAGGTGTATTAAAGTTTCCCGAACACAGTGATTGTTCTGATGAGGGCAGCTGAACTCAGTAATGCTCTGTAATGGTCTGCAAGTATCCCAGATGCTCTAGCCCTGTCACACACAGGGCTGCTGGACCCTCTCATACTCCACCTGAAGAGAATGTGACACCGAGTCCAAATGCCTCATTAGCCCCCAGCCTGCTCTTAAGTCGGACCCCAGGCAAAGGACACATCTTTCTAATAGACGACAATTAAGCTCCTCTGATACTGCCAAGTGTGTTTAGGTGATGTTAATTATTGGAATAAAAAGCACACAGCAAGCTTGCCAAATTTTGCTAATTTACAACTTTGTGGTTAAAGGGGCAATCTTGTGTAAGCTTTTGGAAGTAATTTTGTTCACTTCTACTCCATTTAACTCCATTTATTGAAAATGGGAGCTGTGACTTCCTCTCTGCTAATAAGCACAAATTAGCTGCATGTCCCTATAAGACCCTCTTTCCCCCTAACTGGCCACGCCCATCACACTACAATAGGAAGCAGTTGAAAGGTTCCTTCTCCAATATATGTCAAAAGATGAAACCCAGCTCCTGAGAAGATCAGCGCCTCAGCATTTAAGATGACTCAAACATGAAACAAAATAGAACTTTTTTTTATTGTTCACATACACTTATTTTGACAACTCTCCATTCTATAGAGCCATACCTAACTGTGACAAAAATGACAGACAACACAAATATAGACACAGACAGCTTTTGGAAGAGCCACTTGCTTTGATTACTGGAGGAAGGTTTTTTGGCCGTGGAGCAGGGAAAGAGCCTCATAAGCCGCGCTCTCACGCTGCGCCTGTGCACAATCTGAGGGTAACCTGGGAAATACAGCGTTATTTAGGGCTAAGAGAGTTACCGCGGCAACTGGCAGTTTCAGTGGACATGCAGGCCAACAGGGAGAGGCGCACACACACAGGCTTTTAGGGAGGGCTCTTCAGAACAACAACACAAAATATATGGTGTTTAAGCTATTGTTTTGACCAAAGTATATATCATCTCAAAACACAGGAAGATTTTCTTTGTGTATAAAGCACTTTTTTGTGTTTGTTGTTTGATAGTCTATCAGCAAGATCACTTAAAAAGATTGAAATAGCGCAACTCTAGTAGAGGAGCAATGCTTTCAAATTGTATTTTTTTTTGGTTTGCTTCCAGATCACAATCTAGATTTTTACAGTATCTTACCATTGTGGCATAAGGTAATTATCTTGGCATCTAGTTAGTCTGTCTGGAATTAGCACGAAGAGACAAAAAGATGTGAGCAGCCTACAACCTAACCTGGACCTTTGAAGGCAAAGTTTAGTCACAATATTTCATGTTTCTTCTTCACACTCACTATGCCTTTAGTAAACTACAGGAAAAAGACTGAATTGCATATTTCTGACAGCTATTTACACTATATATCTAGACCTGCTTGAGACATTAGCACAGGGCTGTAAATATACTAGAGCAGTGCAGGTTCAAGCCTAAATATGGCACTGCCTCGTGGCCATAACAACTAGTTCACTGGGTTACTTGACTTATTTATGAAGCTCCAAATCCACGGGCCCTAAATGATATGGAGCCTGGTAACCTCAGCCAGTGTCACCCTATCTGTCATCAGGTGTCAGCTCTTTTCACAGCTAGACAAACATGCTCAGAGGTGGGTAATACCAAGTTACAATTACATTTATTTGAGTAACATATTGTCTAGGAGTAGTTTTAATGTACCAAATCATTTACCTTTTAAGTAATGTGATTTTGAATGAACAATACTCTCACTAAAGTACCTTTTCTGCTGCTGAGGAAAAATGAAAAGCTCTAGAAGCTTGTGTTTGTTGTGCTATAATTTGTAAAGATGTAATTTCAGAAGGTTGACAGTTTGATTTCTTCAACTTCAACACCTGCATACGGTTGTGTCCTTGGGCAAGACACTTCCCTCGCCTTATATCAATGTGTTGGTGTAATTACTGTGCAGTGGTCAGAGAGGACACAGGCATTGTATGACTGCCATGTCTCAATCAATTTATATGTTTTGGCACCACTTGTTTTCTACCTGTGAAGCCCTATGACTACATTTTATTCCTATTTGAGTAATATTACATTGATGTAACAATACTCTTGAGGACAAACCTTGGCGACTCTACCTGTGAATACACTGTAGAGCATAAGTTTGGTTCTGACATTTTGATATATGAAAAGTAGATTAAAGTGCTCTAGACTAGGCTTTAAATCAATTCCCACATATACAGACGTCAGACAGCAGTGTGATTTACTATAACATCTGCTGCCAATCCCAAAAAGCACAGCATCCCATTCCCCTACTGCTTTTGGCAATTCTCAAATTTCTATTGTAGTGTCATGGCAGTGCAGGGGGCTAAGACAAGTTCTTGATTGCCTCCAATAATTTATTTTTATTATAGAAGCATACAGTTAATTTTTAAAGTGGCGCTCTCAGCATGTTTGGAACTGGGCTATGAGGAGCTTGTAAGAGAGTGTTGTGTAGTACTAATCATACTGAACTCGCATACTGGGGGGATATATTTGCAAGCTGATAGGGGGACTAAGCTCTTTAGATACTGACCACTGCAGACCGAAAACATCCTACAAGAGCTGCAGTTTTGGAGATGCTCTGACCCAGCCAGACAATTCATTACTCTTGCTCATGTTTTGCCTTTAACACACCAACTTTGTGAACAAAATGTTTACTTGCTGCCTAATATATATATATATATATATATATATAAGGAGCCAAGATGTTAGAATATTATTAGTTGCATAATGAATTTATTATGTTATTATAGAAGTGAAAATCTATGTTTCAAAATGCAAATATTAAAAATGCCTTTATCTAATCTTGAACTTAATTATGACTTCTGAGCAAAGCACAGAGCAGAACGAATGTCCAAAAGCTCACATTTGGCTCACATTTGGCTCACATTTGGCTCACATTTAGCACACATTTAGCTCAATGGCAGATCTTGCATTGCGGAACAAAGTGAAAAACTTCCTGGCAAACATCCTGAGGCCAGTTCACCCTGCCCTTGGTAATAATGACACAATAACTTTAGGTTTAGACGTCGGTGAGAGTTTTCATCTATTCTTGTTAGCTCCCTGACACACCTCTCGCCCTGAAGAGGAGAGGAGACGTTTGAGTGTCCTTGATGATGAACGCTAGACCACACAGATGTTGTCTTTGTTAGTAAGATATATCAGGCTCGACAACTCACTTTATTTAGATTCATTAATTTACTTTAGACAGTCAGGCATCGTTCCTACTATAGAGCCCAAGGACAGTATGGTCAATGATGTTTTTGGAGACAAATTGTAAACACTTAAAAGTCTACTGACCGAAGTAAACTTTTCAGTTGCCTTTATCTACTACTACTTTCCTCTATTGATTTGCAGCAAGATCTCAACTCAAAAAGCAGCTGTTGAATTTTTTTAAATCTTCAGGAAAGGTTTGAAATGAGGCATGGAAAATGTATTAGCTTACAATCTTTTTCAACACATACAATTGCTTTAATTGTACTATTGTGGCTTAAAGCACTCTAGCCCCAAAGGCACTGACTGGACTAACGGACATGTTAGGTCCTCCTTTTTAAATGTATACATATATTTGTGTAGGGGGAGATGTTTGAGGTTACGTTAGAATGTATTAGCTTAAGTTGTTAAGATAGTAATAAACGGGGCACCACTGGGAATATATCACCAGAAAATTATAAAGCTAAACAATTCA
>JAVQKC010195848.1:0-24459 GCA_036025475.1 Philypnodon macrostomus | reverse complement strand
ACTCAAAAAACAAGTGAAAAACACAACATAGTAAAATATAACAATTCTCATTAGACTAATATATTGTCATGATTATGAGCTTAAATAATGGAAGATAATATGTATATTTTCCTAACAGCAAGCATTTTGACTCAAAGGCCACATGGGGTTTAAAAATGTGCCAAGTGGGCCGGCTGGTATTGTATTCTTTGTAAACTGCAATAATTTCTTGACAAATGAGACGTTGTTGATGTTGAGTTAACTGGTTACTGCAGGTTATGACAAAGTGAGTGATAAACTGGCAATATTTATGAAAAATGCTTGGCCACCCCTGGTTTAGAGCAACAGAACCTTTGAGAAAGTACAAAATAGTTTACTTCAAGTTGCTGACTGTTGCATTTGCTTTATCAGACCCACGCTGACACTGAGACACTGTCTTTGTAACACATGCAGGTGAAGTTCAGCAGCCCAGATCCTTTTGCACTATGGGTTGTTAGTTTCTTCTGATTTGTGTTTGGCTGCTTGTCACCAAAACCCATTCTCTGAAATCACATCACTATAATGGTCTAATCAGCGCTTAACGAGCCATGTTACATAAAATCGATGCCCCTTTCCATTCAGGAATGCAGAATATTTGGAGGAGCTCATGAGGTCTGGTGAAGGGGGCAAAGCTGCAGTCGATATGGTGCTGTAGTCATCAGTAGACGGGGCAGGCCTGCTGAAAGCAAAATGATGCACTGGCCCTCCCAGCTCACTGATCCTCCTGAGACCCGGGCTTTTACAGCTAAAGCCTTTGTTTTGCTGAGTAATCACGTATTGATTTTAACAAGTCCAAATAAGGTTGTTAGGGCACTGTCAACAACTTTTGTACCTGTAAAGGCTTGCAGGGCATCTGTCTAAAACAACACTACTTTAGCTTCTTCATGCATTGAGTGTTTTCATGCTGAATGTAGCGTGTTATGTTACGACCTAGGAGATGTAAAGGGCTAGAGTAAAAGTGCTGGATGAAAAATGCAACAGACCTTTTATTATTAATAGTAATAATAATAATAATACTTCCTCTTCTCTAACACACTTGTGATGATAACCTTCCTAAGTAGCCACAGCTGCCCCAGGGCAGACTGACTGAGGCGTGCCAGCCACAGCCTCTCTGACCACCACCAAACACACCAATGACAAGTGTTTTGTCCAAAGACACCCATATAGCCTACTGTGGGTAAAACAAATTGCTGCATGGTTAGAACCAGAGGTGGGTACAGTGGCCAATAATGTTACTCAAGTAAAAGTAAAAAATACTCATTCACGTATTTACTTGAGTAAGAGTAGAAAAGTACTGGTGAAAAAACTACTCAAGTCCTGAGTAACTGTTTGAGCGTAATGTCAGATTATCTGTTTAATTTTGTGGTGATCTGCAAAAAAATAAAAAGATAATAAACAGAGTTTGATATTTTCAAAAGATAAACTAAAAACATAAATATTTTTAAAAATTAAGGCACAAGGAACAAAACTTCCACATCATCACATTTTTCACATAAAGCTGTTCTTACACGACACACAGAGGTGGGTAAAGTACTCTCACTCTTTCTAGATTTCCAAGATTTTACTTGAGTAAGAGTACAGTTACTTCAAAATATTATTACTCAAGTAAAAGTAAAAAGTATTGTGCAGTAAAGCTATTCTATGGAGTATAATGTATTTAAAAGTTACTGAAGTAAATATAACACTACCCACCTCTGGTTAGAACCTATCCCTAACACCTGAGCCATTGTCACCTCATAAATGAACATACAACCTGTCACCTAGAAGACATCCACTTAAACTAAAGAAACCAAAAACATTGAATCACCCGTCCTTCATGATGCATAGAGTCTGTATTGCCAGTGAAAGACAGCGGGTCCTTTGCATTATTCTTGATAGGATACAGAAAGAGCATAACAATAGCCGCGTGTTTCCATTTCAGTAGACCTTGGAGCTGCAAATGAATAATATATCGCCAGCAACCCAGAGATAAATGAATAAATCCGGCTTTCAGTAGGTGGGAATCTGCAAAATGCGGAGGTGAATGTCATGGAGCCACAGCACAACCTCGTGGTCAATTAGGGTACTGCAGCCAGACAGACGGGACGAAATCATTAAAATGCACAATATATCGCAACTCCTTCTAGGGGTAATTTTGCTGTTCAAGACTCGAGACTAGAGGCAGTTTTGTGGTTGAGGTCTTGATGTGTGGACCACTGTTTAGGTCTTTAGGTCCAGTTTTTTTGAAGGTAGCCTATTGGCACAGTTTAGACATGATTTAGTACTGGTTTACTCCTACTTTAGATCTTGTTTAGACCTGTTTTAGACACTATATGATTTAATAGGCCTTTTTTTATGTAAAGTCCTTTCTGAGGTAGTAGCGTGTGAGAAGTTGGTTAATTCATTTGCACCAAGCCAGGCCTCTATCCAGCAAAATGACTAGAATAGGCTCTGTCAGATACAAAATCATTGACGAGATCGTGATCGCAATTAAGATGAGCGCATGCGCAGAATGGCTCAAGCCAACACACTGGAAATAATTAATATCTATGACCCCGCTGCCTTTTCAATGCATCATGTTGGGCCTAATGATCGTGTGTCATAAGCAGCCGGAGGTGGAGACTTAAGCGCTGTGTTTGCTGCCAGAGACAGACCAGGGGCTCCGGAGCTGACAGGCGAGACCAGGTGAGTAATTGTCGATGGCATCTTATTACATTGTGGGCCTGATCTGATTTACTCGAGCAGCAAATGGTGGGAATAGACCCTGTGTTGTCGTGGGTATTGAATTAACGAGGTTTACGCACAAATGGACCCGGTACTGACGGCACATATATCACACAAGATTAAAGAGGATTTCTCTTTTTACAATAGTGTTACTCCATTTTTAAAATACATGTTTCATTTCACATCGCTCTTGACCTTGTTAACGGCATTTTAAATCTAATTTTAACAGTGTGGCTAGGTAATATGGCCTACATCTCATGAGAGCCACGAGCATGCTTCAGGAAATGTGTTATTTTTATGAGACACTGTAGCTCCTTAAAAATGACAAAGGTGACTAGGACATTAGATAATGAAATGCATTTGGTGGATAAAATTAACATAAATAATATATTTGGCCTGAAGCTAAAAAATACCCTACTTGTTTAGAGATTCCTGTTAGAAAGATGAATGATGATCATATTATAGGCCAAATATAAATTCACATAATAATTAAAAAAAACATAAATGAAGGCCTAATGTTTTTGACTATTTGACTTTTTACTATTCGTTTCTATTTTCTATTTATAATTATTGTATTACTATTTTCAATTTAGCCTGCACTTCAAACTTTTTCGTTGACAGCTTTTCTTTTTAAAACTACAACACCCAGATGCATAAAAACAGCTCTGTCAATGTGATAGGGTAGACATAATTCACGTGACCAAGCCTAACCAATCGCCACTAACTCAAACAGGAAGTGTAGCTGTATGACAAGTTGCAGCCAACGTGAAAGTCAAGGCTCATAAAATGCTATGATATTATTATGATTTCCATCTGATATGGTCCATTTTGCGCTCGTAGTTTGTTGTAGTAAACGGTGTTTTGTTCATTATGTTTCGTGCTGCATTAAATACGCTTTCCTTTGGATCACGTTGCTATCTGTCTGCAGGACTACTGACAGAAATCCGACATTATTGTCTGAAGACGCCTACAAAACTACGAGTATCTCAAGCATTGTCCGGTGTAGAATTGGATGCTAATGTTACAATCCAGGTAATTAAACATTTAGGTGGACTACTACATTTTGTAATAATTTTTTTTATATATTTAGGTCCAAAAAGTGTTTGCCCGTCTTTGACCAAAGTGCTGGTTAAGTCTGGTTTTGTCCTTGTTTGGTCCTGATTTGGACATGGTTTAAAGTGTTTTTTATTTGATTTCCTATTGTTTCCGGGTTTATACCAATAAGTGTATGCACACTTTTGTTACTTTTCAAAGCTTCAATTTAAGCTCACAGTACAACAATGTCAGCACTGAATGTTTGGCAGAAATAGAGCAATGGTCTGTCAGAGACAACAAATTACTCTTGAGTTTGTTTTTGTTGAGTGTGACGGTTGGGTAATGAACTGTATTTTTGTGCTCTTTGTTTTTGGACAGGGCTGGGTTCGCTCTGTCAGACCTCAGAAAGAAAATCTCTTTTTTCATGTCAATGATGGAAGCTCACTACAATCTCTTCAGATTATTGCCTCTTCAGATCTAAATGATCCGTGAGAAAATGATATTAATGTTAATATTAATCTATAATGTACGTAGAAAACTCTTATTACCATGTTAACTGCAGAATTGCCTTTTCTTTATTGAAGGTTGCTCACATTTGGCAGTGCTGTTGTAGTCACAGGTGTCCTAAAGAGAAGTCCTCACCCAAAACAACCTTATGAACTAGAAGCAGAAGTAATTAATGTTGTTGGCGCATGTAACCCTGTGGTAAGATACTTTATTGCCTTTCAAATAATAAAAAGTAATATTAAGACAAGTATTACTTCTATATATTTCAGGAGTTCCCACTGAAAGTAAAAAAGAGGCATAGTCCTGAGTATCTTCGGCAGTTTCCACATCTCAGATGTAGAACAAACTCTTTTAGTTCTCTGTTACGAATACGAAGTGAAGCCACTGCAGCTATCCACTCATATTTCAAGGTGAGGGCCTCAATGGGGATTTTAAAAGTGAACATTAAGAAAGTAACTTTCATTATCAAATTCTATTTCAGGAAAATGGTTTTGTGCAGATCCACACACCAGTGATCACATCTAATGACTGTGAAGGCGCAGGGGAGCTCTTCCAAGTTGAAGTGAGTATGTATTTGCTAAATTAGATTCTCAAGCCACAGAGGATTGTCAGCTGTTGTTGCAAATACTCACTGGCCACTTTATTTGGTACACCCAGTCCCACTGTGACAGTCTGTCTACAACAGGTCTTCAACCCCTGGCCCTTGGGCCAAAGTTGACCCTTGGTAGTAGGTCCAGTAGTTCCAGTAGTTGTTATTGTGAGATCTGCAATGTGGTTTTTATACTTTTATTGTTGTTGTTGGTTGAGTCTTGTAAACAGGAGGGAGAGTAAAAGCATTAGGACACACATAGACACTCAGTACAGATACATACACAGGTCTGACATAAGCAGGTGTTAAATCACATTATTATGTGTCACTTGTGTAAAATAGACATGAATCAGTTCTATATATCTGCGTCAAAAGTGGTCACCGGTGGGTTTTAATGGGGGATGCCACACGTAGATGGGTGGTATGGCCCTTTATCACTTGCCAGCAAAGCTAACTTGACGACCCCTGGTGTACAGTATGTTAAATAATTATTTGTGTTTACAAACACAGGTAACTAGGAGTGACTATGCTAACACTACTATTATGTTTTTACACAGCCATCATGTCCACAGGACGCAGAGGATCAACATTTTTTCTCTGTGCCTGCCTTTCTCACTGTGTCTGGTCAGCTTCACTTAGAGGGGATGTCAGGGTATGATGTTCATAATAAAAAATAATCTATCTACAGAAACATGTGACAGAAAGTATGTTTTTTATTTTGTCTATGTTTTTCAAGAGCTTTTTCTAGAGTTTACACTTTTGGACCAACGTTTCGTGCTGAAAACTCCCAGAGCAGGCGTCACTTGGCCGAGTTTTACATGGTGGAGGCAGAGATCTCCTTCACACAGTCCATAGAGGATCTAACCAAGGTACATAACGTACTAAATACGTTTTTAATTATTACTAGAACTATAGCACACAGTTCATTGTTCATTATTTGTGTCTTATTTTATGTTATGATAATATTTAATAATAATAATGATAGACCGCAAATAGCATGAAAACAGAGCATTCTTTAGACGTGGTTGACATAGTTCTGTTTTCTGTCATTTGTCTCAACATAATTATTGGTAGCATTAGATTTTACACTCTCCTTAAGCGTCTTCAGAGAAGCCCTTGTAACAGTCTTTAATGATTAAACTGTGCTCCTGGTTTAGGTCATGGAGGACATGTTCAGATCAGCTACAGAGCATGTCTTGGCTCACTGTGCAGAGGATGTGAGTCTATTTCACAATCATGTGACTCCTGGGCACAGGGTGAGTCCTCAAGGACACTTAACATGGCTTCATACCTGTACCTCTTATGCATGACTTTATATGAGCTTTTATTTCTCACTGTTTTTATGCATTCAAAGGATACTGTAGATGCCATGTTAAAGAAAAGGTTTACTGTGTGAGTGTTTTAATAATAATCTAATCGTATACATATATATATATATATATATATATATATATATATACACACAAAATAAAACTAAATGAATAACATATTTATGGTTTTAATTTCAGTATTTCCTATAGTGAGGCTATAGATATCTTAGAGCGCAGCTCAGAGGATTTTGTTTTTCCGACAGAAGTAAGTTTAAATTGATATAGAGTAAATATAGTTGTCACTAACAGTAAGACTCCACAGATTCACGTGTCTGTTTCTACAGTGGGGCTGTGACCTTCAAACTGAACATGAGAAGTATCTGGTAAAACATTGTGGAAATCTACCGGTCTTTGTCACTGATTATCCCTCTGACTTAAAGCCATTTTATGCAAGAGACAACCAGGATCATCCTTTGCATACAGTAAGCCATAGTTCCATATACAGTCAATTATTTATCAACCAAAGCCTACTTTGTAATGTTTGGTCATTTGCATTTGGATCTCGCTCTAACTGTGTGCTCATGTGACTGGTCTATGCAGGCAGCTGCAGTGGACCTGCTGGTGCCAGGAGTCGGGGAGCTGTGTGGAGGCTCACTCAGAGAGGAGAGGCTCGAGCTGCTCACGGCTCGACTGGAAGCGTAAGACAACCTTATATAGCATTTATTAGCGGTCACAATTTAGTCCTTAATGCAATGCTTCTATATACTGGCAATGTAGTAAAGTCAAAACAATCTTACTTAATAGAAAAGACTTTCAGTAAAGTTTTAATAAGAATCCCAGGGAGCTTATTCTGTCAGATTCTCAAAAGACAATTAGTGGTCTGGTGCACAAGACCATAGCTGAAGACCTGTTCTGCAGTGTCCTGTTGCTTGTTTGATCATTCATCATCATTGCTTTAATGTATTCACTCTATGCATAGAAACACCTAACTTTATATTTGTTTAATTCTAGGGCCGAGTTAGAGGACACATACAGTTGGTAAATATTAAAGAAATGATCTATATCTATATATAAAGTAGTAACGTTATTAATAATGCTATCTTGTTGGTTTTCTGAATAGGTATCTTGATTTGAGACGTTTTGGCTCGGTTCCTCACGGTGGCTTTGGGATGGGATTTGAGCGATATCTGCAGTGCATTCTTGGAGTTGACAATATCAAAGATGTGGTTCCTTTTCCTCGATTTTCACATTCTTGTCTTCTGTAACACCGTCATTGTAACTTTACCATGCAGGATTCTGGTGCTGTTATGATTAGAATCTGTTGTACAAATGTCATTTTTATTTGTATTGTTTATAATAAATTACTGTCACTGTTAATGTCAAGGTTTTTAGAATAAATTATTTTATGCAACAAAACTAGCAATACTTCAAATTTCCACCAGATGGTGTGTTTTCCTGCTCCGCCTGGAATTAGTCGGTGTATGCAATAGTAATAACAGTTCATGAACAAATATTTAGTTTTCCATATGTTATAAAGAACAATTCTTATGAAAACTACATAATGGTAAAGGCCAGCATAGTATAGAAGCAATTAGTAGCCTCTATTAGTTGCGGTTTAGGCCTATAGCATTTTTGTCACATGCCATTAAATGTAGGCTATACGTTACGTGTGTCTCAGTGGGGTTTACGCCATCACACACACCCTGAGATAGAGAAAATGCTTAATGAGAACTCTCTTTTTTTCCCCATCATTTGGCCCCGGCGCAGTCCATCCCTCTGCGCTCGGTGGGCGTGGTATGAGTTGGGAAAACAATCTGCAGACACCCTGTGATACTTCCTCGCCCTGCATCAGTTGAGTTCTCTCAGGTCCTCGCCAGCAGCCCGTGCGTAAAAAGACGCATCTACCACCTTTTCCCCTCAGCTGGGCATTACGCGGCTTGTTGCGCCTTGCACCACGAGGACCGTCTCACCAATTCTTCGAGTACCACCGATTCGATTTGCTTCTATCCAATGGGGGGAGTGCACGGTGTCTGGATCTGGGAGAACCAAGTACCGATAAGTGTCTGAACGGCCTCACCAGGAGTGGAGTTGCCATGTACTAGTAACACAGCAAGTGGAAGAGCAACGATAAACACTGGCAATCATGAGCGGAGGAGAAATCATCTTCCAGGGCTGGCTCCGAAAGTCACCACCCGAGAAGAAACTCCGGAGATACGTGAGTCATTTACTTTGACTCAGTTTCTGTAGAATCTTAAGAGAGTTCACTTTAGAGCAGGTGCGCCGCTCTTCCACCTGGACATGCCTTTAACTGTCTGTTTGTAGTTATTCAAAACATATCGAATCGCATCATAATTCACTCCGCCTATGTTTGTGACAGTTTATTTGAGGGCCACCCACTTGGCATTAGCCTACAGCAGAATGGTGTGAGAAATACCTCGCAACTGACTCTGATATGTGTAGGTGGCTTTATCTGATTGCAATGAGTTCTCAAAGGTTGATGTGGCTAGTTTTTGTCATGGCCAAGCTGGCTAAGTCAAAACAATGGTAAAAACTGTGACCAGGCCATATGAGCTAAAGTCTGGAGCTGCGAGCTGGGTTCAGGAGAATAGCCACAAATCAGATAATAGGATTTATAGAGCTTGATAGAACTATGAGACAATCTCCTATAATACAGCTGTCCTGTGTTTATGTATGGTGTTGCATTACTAGGCCTCTCCATGTTCCTACTAGCTGACTTTGCCATGATGTCATCAGGCCATTTCATCTCGAAATCCATCCTTGAGTGTCTTCAAATGCCCCCGCCCCCAGTCCTCCTGTCTATGCATTGTCCTCCACTTAAAGCTGCCTGGTGTTTACACAGGGACCACCGTGGTCAGCATGGGACCACAGCTGTGTGCGGAAAAAAAGATGAAAAACTTGCTTGGTTCATAACAACCCTCTATAAACAACAAGAGTAAAGGCCCTCACATGTTAGACCTAATGGAGCTAACATAATGATCTTCCTCAGGCTACAACGTGAGGAAGACAGTCTCACCCTGCCTCTTACAGCTCTGGGACTATGAACAGCTATAGACACACTTTTGAGACAGACACAAATGTCATGAGGCAGACAGACTGTGAATAACATAATCTGCTCATCTGAAATTCCTTCCACTTAAAGTCGGGCTTCAGACAATCACTGCATTAACTCGCTAGGATTGTAGTCATCTGACATTGTTGTTGATACTACACACACACACTGCATCTATGGAGGGGTGGACATCACAAAACAGTGACAGATCTTACAGATTTGACACCTTCCTATTTTGTTTGTAAATTATGAAGAATAAAAAGAGTAGAACCAGCTTTTACATTTATTATACAATCCTAAGATAGACTTTAGTTCAATTTTCAGCTGATACAGTGTATTATGTAACAATGCAACCAACTTAACGGCACCTTTCCCAACCACCAGTCCACTCTGAGCCAGCACAGACCTGTGTTTGTTAATGAGTAGACACTTGTTGAAATGATTGGTCTTTGCAGGAAAAGTCTCTCATGACCTTTTGAAGAAGCTGTAAATGTGCCACTCAAACTACAGTTTAAACTCAAATGGGGCTTAAGGTAAAGTGTGTATAACCACAGTTGGGTTGTATGTAAATGATATGCAAACTGCCAGCGGTCGCAAAAATGATAAAACAGGAGGCAACAAGTTGAAATGCTCAGCCTGTGTTGGTAAATATTTACTAATTGCTTACAAATGTGAGTAAGCCAGCCTCTGCTGTGAGTCACTCTTTACACAGAGGTGTGCGTGTCTTTCAAACACATTTTCTTTGTTTACATATGATTTTACATACGTCTCTAGTAACATATATCTCACAGAAAACAATGATTTGCCCCTAGAGTGGTTCTTGGTAGAGTCCGGGGCAGGTGTGAGTGTCCTTATTGTTGAACACTATCCTAAATAAACAAAAAACAATTTGAAATCAAGTGCCTTATCCAGATAGCACTTCTTGCACAGCTCTGTTGTTTTTATCATCAGAGTGTGGTCAGACAGTATGCCCAAGTGTGTGAGGACTTGTTATTGTTACTGTGTAGCAATGAAGAAAATGGACAGTGGTAGTGTCTCCATCATGAGTTTCTTTAGAGGACATGGTCACCTCATTAGTTCACATATGCTGAATACTAATTGTTTTATGAATCATGCTTTAGTTGTCATTTTCAGATCCACACTGTGACTCATTCAATGTGTCACAGTGTAAACAGTCAACTCTCGCTGCAGGTAGGGAACAGGCTTGTTGGCAAGACCCTCCCTTTCGTCCGTTGCTGACATGACAAACATGTCTGTTCAGAGTTGGTAAAAGCATTGTCACATTCCACACTGATCATATCGCCAAAGTGATAGTAGCGCTGAGTGCCTTCTGCCATGGCAAGGGGCTTACTTTATAGCAGTGTCTTTTTGGACAGCAGTCATGGTGAGTGTCCTGTCAGCTGGACACTCTGTTGTTTTGAACTGGGACTTTGGGGAATCCTTGCCCTCAGAGGTCAGCTCCAGTCACCTCCCAGTTCCTGCTTTGACAGACACCCAGCACTCACAGAGACATCCTTCAGACATTATTGTTTTTTATTTATTTTTACCCTTGTGTGGTTTGTCCAAATAATTTAAAAATGCAGTGGAAGTCTTTGGAAACAATCATATGGTCCTAATATTATAAAAGTGTGATAACTTAAACAATACATGAAATAGGCTGCAATAGGTCCTTCTAATGCACTGTATATGACAAGCTCACTTTCACAGTTTACATTCGCCAGAGCATATCATGATGCTGCTATAGGCATCCACAAGGGTCTGTTTAGTATTACACAACAAAGTACTTTTCTCTGTATGGCTCATTGCATGCATTAAAGCCACAACATAGTTATTAAACTATAAAAATACCGGGCACATAGTAGATTTATAATTCTATTTTTACACCAGTGATTGGATCCAACCAAGCAGTCAGATGCAGCATCAGTCTAAGAGCCAGAGCTTACATGTCATATGACAGTCATTAGATTGGGCCACTGAGGCAAATGAGATTTACAGTCATGGTGTGAGGCTTTACAAATGCTTCGTGGTCACACACTGGCAACATGCAAAAACATCAGACAAATAAAGGAAACTCTAAACTCTGTTACTGCTTCAATAATGTCCATTGCAGGTAAAGGCTGTTGATGTATGTGTATCTGTTTAGGTAAGTGTATTTGACCCACACCCATCTTTACATTCAGTTGAGCACACCTATAGATAACCTATAGAGTACATAGAGGTCCCTGTGAAGCCCCCAAGTGTGTTTAGCTGTACCATAACGGATGTGGGTTACCTGCCAGACACAGACAGATGCATATATAGGATTTTTATAAATAGTTTGTTTCTTATCTTATCTTATCTATAGATTCTACAACTATTGGAGTTTTGGTATTATGTGAAAAGCTCTTCCTGTTTTTCATGGAGTACTTTGTGTAGTATTACGTATATGTAGTAGAATAAACATTGAGAAATGTTAACTTTAACTTTTCTAATGCACTACAACAACAGTGCCATTAGCGTGAAAACATTTAACAGCATTAATGACAGCAGTTTAAAGGGAGCCAGCTTAAGGTCCACATAGTGATGAGTCACTTCTCTGGTAGGAACTGAAATTTCCTACGACTGGAGCTCAGATAAAAATAAATAGTGACAAATATAACTCCATCTGAGCTAAAACAGGACAGTGTTGTGTTGTGTTGAGGTTCCTCAATTGTAATAAGTCATTGTAGCTCGATTAGTGCACAGTATGTGACTGTGTTTTTTTATTTTAGTACTACATACTGTTGTAGTGTTTACTGTAGTATGTGTAATTGTTTAGTACACAGTAATTCCACTTTAACTATCTCACTCATAATATTATTTCTGATGTCACTCCTACAAGCTCCAGCATGTGTTGTTCCTGTCAGCACACATTGTACCATAGTTGTAAAACTGATGTCAGCCTTAGATGACCTTCTAAGTCAGTTTTTAACTTAATACTTGAGAAAGAAAGATAATAACAATCCTATACGTCTGTTTCCTTTTCAGTCTTGAGGGTCTACAAACCCTTTCAGAGACAGTGTTGCTGATGGCTCACCCGCCACTGAGACAAGCTGGAGCTGAGCAGATGGCACAGGCGCAGTGCCTGACACAAAGAGTTCTGATTAAACATAATGTCCTCCGTTAGTCACACTGTCAGGGCAGGCTCAGCTAAATAAACCAGCCTTTACTCACAGTAAAGAAGGACAAGAGATTACTCATTTTACTAATGTAAAGTCCTCAATGACAAATTGGGGTGTATTATATCCAGTAAAAGCATCTCACAGATTTGTTCATTTATGTGATATGTGCTGATCATTTCTCACACCATTGCCTCAGTGAATCAGGTGAACCAAATGTAGCATCTCTCTTCATCTTTATCACTCTGCAGCACATTTCAACTGCAGCGTCATGAATTTTTATTCCTTCTATATTTTGTGCATTACCATTGATGCATAAATTTAAGCTTTTGGCCCCAGTGGCTGGTTTTCGTGAGCGTGTAGTTCTGACACATGTGGGTAAAGTGTCAGGTGGTCCTGCCTTCAGAGAACGGCATGTTTTTACTCTCTTTAATAACTTATGGCCCTGTTTGCTGTTGGTGTGTTTTATGTCTTGCAGCTGCTGAATATTTTGTTTCAAACTGCAGTTATACATAAAAAAGTGGATAAATCAAATTCTTTTTAGTCCCCCAGACGTGATTTATTTGTGAGAATACCAACTTATATGAAAATGCAATGATGATACTCTTTTGCCTCACAAATTACTGAAAAAGCTCCAGACTCTAAACCCATACTCTTTAACAGCTGTTCGCTTACCCGCCCCCTTTAAGCCAAGTAGTGTGTAGTCCTATATAAACTGTGAGAAACCAACTTTGGGATTTGTTTAAAGCTCTCTTTTACATAAACACAGATCCCATATGTGAAGTCAAGCTTAGTATACACTGAAAGGCTTGAAACACCTTATATAATATATATTATTATATATATGGTTATGCAACTTACACTAAAGAAGATTTTCCTTATAAACTAAAAATGATGGTCCCAAAATAAGTAGCATTGTGCCTGCAGCATCTTTGGTCTCTCACATTGTATTAGCACATATTACAACAATATTCAAAACCACACTAGCCACCCTTTGTTGTAATTTATGCGTAACAAAATGGCCTCTGTGGTGCTAAATATTCTTCCTTCTGTTCCACAACTTTACAAAGAATTAATCGGCTTTTGTAAATAAGATGTGGGATGAGAATGACTGTAAATGGCTGTAGTATTGGCAGCTATTATTTGTGACCAGCCACCAGGGGACAATTAAGGCTATGCTATTGTAATCCATGGGCTCACAGTTATTATGTAAAGTTGTGGAGCTTACAAACTGCACAGGGACAAGTTGACAGTGCATTTGCTTGACTGAAAAAAAGAAGCATGATTTAATGATAGTAATTCATTGGTTTTATATTGAGCGCTTTTCTCAACACTCAAAGACGCTTTACAATTGCAGTATTTATTCACTCCACAGTGGTAAGCTACTTGTGTAGCCACAGCTGCCCTGGGGCACACTGATAGAGGCATGGCATGTGATTGGTGCCTGACCACCACAAGACACTAATCACACAACCACATTCATTCATAGGCAATGTGGGTTAAGTGTCTTGACCAGGGACACAACGACAGTATACAATCAGAGGGATTAGAATCGGCTACCCTCTGGTTGCAGGGCGAATGGTTACCCACTGCGCTACTGCCGCCACCTGATTTTACAACATAAAAAAATAGCTGTTCTGACATTTTGTTTGACCACAAACATGAATATATGAATTACTACTTTTTGACCCAGTGTGTTCTTGCTCTGAACTGATTCACAAGCAAGTCTACCTAATACAATTACCAGTGCATGCATGTACTTTTCTGGGGAACTGACCCAGCATTTTAGTGTCAGAAGAGTTGTAGCTCTCTGTGAGCGTTTATGTCACTTGGATCAAACAATAGCCCTAGCTCCCGAGGCATTTACTCCCCGACTGTTCAGCCCCTGCCACTACACTGACCTTTACAAAGGCTGCTAAAAGAGAAAACCTACTCGGGGGAAAGGTGTTTACAGGTGGTACAGTGGTCCGACAGTGCCGTTGTTTGTTCAGCTGTTACATATTGCACTATGAGCCATATACTTGGTCTCCTGTCCTACAACTTTAATGGGAGCACATGTAAACAAAGCTCTTCTATTTAAAATTCAATAACACACCAGACGCTGCATTTAAAAACATGTTGACTGATAATCTACTACTAAGCACACAGTACCACGGGCACACCTTGGATAATGATATAGGGCCCAGCCTTCTGTAATAGCAGGATGATATTGTCACAAAAAACAACTATATATATATATATATATATAACCTTTTAAACAGATACATTTCTAAATGCACCGTTTATGCATTTCTAAAACTGTTCAAAAAATACTTCAGTAATATTAGTTTGAACTTTTGAATACTCTTACTTCAACTTTACTTTACTTCACACTTTCTGGCAGCTCCACACAATTCTGTACCTGGGAATTTGATTCAAAAGCTTTTTCTGTCTGATTAAAACAATGCAAAAATATACACATTTTCACTTGAGTAATTGTCTACTACTTGAATAATATCTGGATGACTATTTTTACCTACTTGAGCAGAACTACTTGTGATAGTATTTTGGTCCCTCTACAGTCCTCTTGCTGTTTCAGAGCTGTTGCATCATGAATCACAATAGTATTATTTGTGTAAAGAAGGTTCTTTTGTATGACTTGTTTTTTTTTACAGTGCACTTGTTTTGCTTACTGCCAAAATTAGAGCCAAAGATTGTTTTACTTATTTCAACACAAGGAAACAAAAGAATCAACACAAGGAACCAGTTCAGGTCGTATTTGTAGAAGCAAACAGACTGAGACAATTGTGTTACTTCCTATTGATCAAAAACAACTGGAGACATCTGTGTGTACCTGTAACAGACAAATAATATTGTTGGAAATGCTAAATTCTTGTTGTCAAATTAAGGAATAATTTCAGCCTGTACTGTTAGGAAGACAGTTATTATGATTATTTTTGATTAAACATTAGCTATATGAGCTAAATTTATGAGCTTGTTCTTTCTATTAAAGTTAGTACTGTGCAAATGATTTAGGCAAAAGTAAAATGCTGTTTAGAAGCAACATGAAGTGTTTATCTGTATCACGAAATACAACGAGGGAAATATGAACACTTTATACAGTATTATACAGTATCTTACCACTGTGACATAAGCCCATTGCCCTGACTTCTGGTTGGTAACTATCTTCACCTTGTTTAGCATCACAAACCTGGTAGCAACTTCACTGAGTCTGTCTTGGATTAGTATGAAGAGACAAAAAGATGTGATCAGCTTACATCCACTGGTAGGATGAACCTGTCTGAATGTGGACTTATGAACGCAAAGTGTTGTCACATGGCTGGATTCAGCCATTTTGAATTGAATTTGGGAGGTCAGGTATATTTGACAGCCTCTAACTTGCACATACTTTGCCCGATTAGGCTCAATTACCCCCTGTCCCTGAACACATCTTTATAGCGCCCCCTATAGACTGAAAGAAGAATGTAGTTTTAGGGAATTTTCAAAATTTGGCAAAAACATTCTTCACAAACATCCAGACAAATCAAAAAAGTCCAATAGACCCTACCCATGTTTGTCATGGTTTGGGGGCGAGGCCTCTTAATTGCTCGTTAACAACATTAAAACCCTTAGAAATCACACAATGTCTGATTAAGGTGCCCGTTGGTGACAGTTGTAGCAGACGTATGGGGCAGACATATGAGGCAGACGTATGGGGCAGACGTATGGGGAAGACGTATGGGGCAGACGGATGGGGCAGACGTATGGGGAAGACGTATGGGGCAGACGGATGGGGCCGTTTCACCGATATACACCTTGCTGTTGGGGACGACAGCACAGGCCTTGTTATTATTTTTGTTACATTTTGTAAGCCTAGAGTTAGACATTTTCAATGGTCTTTTCACTTTCTCTGACTGATTCCAAACCTAAATATTAGAAATGATCCTTATTTTATTATTATTATGGCCAATACCGATGTTGAGTCAATATATCTGTGCATCACAAACTTTTATGTCTAGTTTTCTTACTCCTCTACATGTAGTGTGTGACGTGACCTGACCTAAAGCTTTACTACATAGTCCACTTGTTAATAAGGCCAGTTAAGTTGTTCTTTGCTACAACAATGAGCAGCTCAGAGTGTTGGAGCAGGGAGTAGAGCAGTGCAGCAGAGTTCAGTCCGGTCCCAGACACACAGACAGTGATAGATGTGTTTAGACAGCCTCTTTCGGACATGCTTCCTGGGTGAGCTCGTTCTGCTGTGTCCTCCTCCCCCATGATTTACTTTGGGAGAGCTCAACTTTGAAGTAAACATGAGAATGGAGAGTTGCACTGATATTTTTTGTGTCATTTGTTTGCCTATGCTTGCCTTGGGATTAGCGCTGTTTGATATTGGAAAAATGTGTGATTATGGGGTAACTATGCTGGATATTGCTGCATATCTGGCTTTGAATAAAAATATTCAAAGCTCAGAGGTTAACCCAGGCATAACATAACAGCACCATGGCTTAACCAGCTAGCTAGAATAAACACAAAATACTATATCAGACTTGTATAATTTTGATTAACTGCAAATAATCTTTGTTTGAAAAAAAGTGAAAATCACATGATAATCATAACATTATTGAGATACAGACATTGTATATGCCTATTAGGCGATAACAATAAATTAGCTATTTATTGTGGAGCCCTATTTGGGATTTTGCCTTAGACTGTGCAGGAAATATTAACATTAAATTGTATTACTTTGTTCTGTAAATAGCTAGTTGAAATAATGCGTCTATTTATAGTTTGACAGGTCTTATGAAATGAGTTGAGTCTTGTTCTTGGGATGAGTGTGCTGTCTTGAGTTAATGCTGGCTCCAGCTGAATGATGCCAGGAATAACCCAGCTGGGTCGCACTGACCTCTTCAACCTGGCACATGGCCAGCTCTCAATTAAGCAATGTTCTTTCCTTCCAGAAAAGGACATAATATTTAAATGGAGATGTCAGGAGTAATGGTGCTGAACTACAACTCTTTCTGTGGAGATGAGTGCACATCTGTCAAACTGTGGAGACTAAAGTATACTTTTAAGTTTATTACAATGGACGTGTCAACCCATCGACCAGGTTGACTTTGGTGTTTTATAGTTTCACTTAACGTTGAGTTGTTATTTTCTTGAAGAGGCCTGTTATGCCACATTGACTTTTTAACATGTTATCATGTTTTCTCAATAAAAAAAATAAAATACATCTATAAGTAATGTGCTTCAAAATCTGAAAATGTTTTGATTCACTCAGGTCCACTGTATCTAACTATATAGCTCTTCCCACAGTTTTAGTGCACTAATGTATAGTAGCCTAGGTACCTCACTATTATCGGCTCTATCTGATATCATTAAGGTTGCAGTGCCTGCAGTCTTTTGCGTGGATCAGGCTGACAGAAATAAAAAGAAACCATTGCATAATATGCTTGCAGCTTGCCTCAAGAGTATTATAGCTTCTCACAAAGATAAGATTACCATCTACACTTCTGGGAACCAACAACGCTTTTAGACTTTTAGAAATTGCAATAAAACGATAAATGATTCTTAATAAAATATGAAACATGTTTACCCTAAGATCAAATTAAAACTGATTGGAATTCTGATAAAGTGACAGTTAATGGTTTTAATTTATTTGCATCTTCGCAAAACACAAGTTACTTCCTTTGGCATCGTTATAAATTAAACATATAAAACCAGAATTGTATCTGTTTGCATTCAGACAGCCCTCATTCATTTGGCAGCACAACTGTTCATTTTGCTGCTTGTGAACTATTTGTGAATTTATTTAATATGGACTCACTATGAATGTATTTGAAAAAGGTTCTGTAATATATGGTATATCAGTGCATAGTCTCAGGTCTGAGCTACATTACCCTGTCTCGTCTGGCCCTCAGTGTTTGGGGTTAGCTTGAGTTAGCCTAACGGCGCTGTGTTGATGGAGCGACAGGAGGCCGGCTGCAGGATCTTGTGTGTCAGCAGCCTGCATGTGAGACGTTGCCTGGCGGAAGTGCATCGCTGGCAGATGTCCAAACTCTCTCACTCTTTCCCCAGCTCGCCCACTCATTCCCCCCATCCCTTCCTGGTCTATCTTCCTCTTTTGTCTGCCAGCACAAAGAACACACAGTCCCTTTAAGTCATCCACTGGGAAGAACGTATGGAGCTCTTATAATCAAGCCACTGTTCTGGGGCTCCATGCTCATTCAGCTGTGCTATGAAATCAACAGCATCATTTCCTTATATTGCATCACACCATGAGAGCATAGCTAGACCATTTTAATGGCGATATTGCACCCCTAAGTTAGGTTCCAGCACCCCAAAACATATGTGGAGCCACATTTGACAATACTGTATACATATGATAATAGGAATCTTCCCCTACTGCATTTGCCAGATAACATCCTTGATAAAAGTTGAATTGCCATAGGATTTTGCTTCTAAACAAAACACACACAACATTATAACAGGCAAAAGTGTATAAGAATGTAGACTCAGAAGGACCCCAAAACATTCTTTAGAAAATCTTTGCATCATACGATAAGCTTTGAGTGATTGAACATATGCAACATCACTCCAGGAAAGGGGCGGAGCCTGTGAAAATGTAGTGAAGTTGTCATGGAAGGAAGTAACCACAGGAAATACGTTAAATGGGCCAAAACACCTGCTTTCTACCCACACACAAACCTTAGAAAAACAAACGTGCAAAAAACGCATGCCAGCTAACATACTAACCTACTGACTGTCTTTTGATCAACAGTCACACCACAACCAGTGTCCATCTGGCAGCTTTTAATCACATTTACAATTAAAAATACTAATGTTCCCTTTGTATTACTTTACCAGGCCTGGAAGAAACGCTGGTTCATCCTACGCAGTGGTCGAATGAGCGGTGACCCAGATGTTTTGGAGTACTACAAGAATGACCACTCCAAAAAGCCCATCCGGGTCATTGACCTGCACTGCTGTGAGCAGGTGGACGCCGGTCTGACCTTCAAGAGGAAGGAGTTTCAGGACAGTTTTGTGTTTGACATCAAGACCTCGGACAGGACCTTCTACCTGGTGGCTGAGACCGAAGAAGAGATGAACAAGTGGGTCCGCTCCATATGCCAGCTGTGTGGGTTTAACCAGTCAGACGATAACCACGGTAAGGAATCTACATTTTCCAACAAGCTTTTGGAAATATGGCTGCTTTAGGGACGTTCACATTGGGGATTGGCGATAAAAACATAACAATTTTTCTAAGTCAAGATCACAAATTAGATTTTATCATGATATTCGTTGACATACACAGAAGACTAATGCTATCAGTGTCTTTATACAACTAACTACAAATGTATTACTTAATGGTATTTATTTTCCATTTTTTATTAAATAAACATACAGTAAAAATAATGGTGAAGCATAAATGAATGCATGGTATCACGATTAAACGAACATCCCATATTTGTAGATCATTATAACTTCCTATCACAATTAGATCTTTTATCGACATATTGCACACCCCTATACTTTATTAGATTATTTCTTAATGGTTCCTTATGATCCAGTGTTTATTGTCATGTGCACAGTAGTGAACCACACACAATGGGTTATCTACACTGAATGCCAAATATGATCAAATCAAACATTAAATACATAATTAAATAATAAATTAGTGATTAGTAATATACAATACTATCCCCTGGTTTTACCTTATTAACTATTAAACTTTTATGAAATGCTATAGTATCCGTTTAGTTTGAATATTTTCCATTTTCCACAAATTTCACCCAAATCAAAAAAACTTTTTGTGAATACTACAAAAATAAAGCATGCAAAATAACAAACTATAAACTGTGCAGAATCATAGACATTGTGCAAGTGCATGGAAATAAAAACTGAACACAAAACACCACGAACCTCAATTGTCTATATTTACATAGTGGGTCTTTTTGAGTCCTAAAATGAGTCATTTCCAGTCACTGGTGGGTGATGTGTTATTGGATCAGTGCAATGTGACCGCTGAGCCAAAAGAACACAGTGACTAAGATATTATTGATTGAAAAGATGGATAGATGTGAGGGTTGAGATGTTTTGTTTCTGGACTGACACACGTTTCTCATTTTTCATTCAAACATATGGGTAATGTATTGTTTCATATTGGGCTCATTCCCATTTAGAGTTGTGGGTGATTTCAGCCTACAGTATCCATGCAACAATATGCTTTAGGCAAGACCACTTAGTTGCAGGGCTGACATTGTGACATCATGTGGTTGTTGTCAGAAAGGATGTTCTGAGTATTTTAGAAATTGATGATCTGCTGGGACCAATGAGATCTAGGGTTTACAACAATGGGTTCAAAATGAGACACTATCCTGTTAGCAGCAGTTCTCTGGGTGAAAATGCCTTGTTGTTGCCATAGATTTGGTTTGAGATACGGTAGCTTAGCTGACCACACAAAACAGTGCGCAGGTGGGATGGAGGAGCTGAAGACCACAACAGGTCCTACTTTATATGGTACAAAGTCTAAGAGTACACAGACTGAGCATTTTTACTATCTATACTTAAATTTGGGAGAGTAAACAGTGCGGTTTCGGAATAAGCCTCTTTCATATTGTTATTATATTCCATCCATATTGTGTTTATGTTGTGGCCATCTGGCAGCTGGTGGACGTTAACTGCAGTTCACTTGGTTGATCATCTGTAACAGGCAATATGTTCATGCAGGTGCACAATAAAGCAGTTGTACTGACCATAATATCACACACATTATCACGGGATCCCCCTGGATATTTAGTAATGAGTCAGGATGCGTCAGAACTTGACAGTGGACGTTGTAAAGCCAAAAGGGTGTGGCTACGGTCTGTTGTAGTACTATGGAGGAGGATTTGAGTCAAGACAGCTGCTATAGCAATTATAGCCCATATAGAGTAAACATGGGCTTTGCTTTATTTGCGCTCTTGTTTGCGGTCAAATATTTAGTTCCCTTCTCTGGGCTATTTTATCAGAATATCAATGCTTGTAAATGATGATAGTGTGTCTTCTAAGAAAAAGTCATGATTCAGAAGAAAACATATAGAAGCACAGTAACACAATACGTCTATAAGATAATGCCAGCAGTTTCCATTTTTGACATACTATGAAATGTTAGCTACAGTTTAGTAATGTGTATCTACAAGCCTGCCCTGAAGCCACTTTCTTATATCTGCATTATAAAATTATGAAGTCATATTTGGCACATCAAGCTCAAACGAACACCATAACTCGTCATCATAAGATAACGCTGTCTTTTTCCAAGGAATATGTAACATTTATAGAGCTGATCCAACCATTGCTACAAGGTATTAGGTTTCTGACTTAAAGACTAAAGAAAAGTAATAGTAGTAGTAGTCAGTGAACACAAACTTAATTCCTATCATGGAAGTGGAGACAAATCTATTTACGGGTCACTTTATTAAGTTTGTCCTTGTATGTAATAAAGTGGCACCTGGTGTGGTCATTTTTTACATTATCTCGTGCATTCAGACAGGGTATTCTGCAGACGTTGTCTTCCTACTAACTCAAACGTCTTCTAGTGTCCAGGCATTTTCACCCACAGAACCCACTGGATATGTTTAGTCTCTGTATGTAACCCCTTGACTTGGTTGTATGAGGAAATCCCTGTACATTGTGAATTTCTGAAATACTGACCAAATTCTTGGTTCAGCAGGATTAGCTTTAACTTCTGTGCATGACAAATTCAAGGTCTGCCTAATAAAGGGAACTGATGTCACAGCATTTCATTGAAGAGCTAGCTGTTATTATATATTATCTATCTAATTGCTCTTAGAAATGCTGAACCAGAGAAACCGATTTCCTCAATGTTCTGTTTGTGTTTGAGTTGCCATGGAACCCCTGTCGGACTGTGTGGGAAATTATTAAAACTGTATTTGTGAGTCTATTTTTGATAACAGTTTTCTGAAAGTTTGAATACATCAGATTTGTGCACTTGTGTGTGTGTGTAACTGCGGGAACATGATAAAGACTAGTACTTAAGTTCTTCAAAAGAAACTGATGGCTTCCCAGTGATCTTTCTCAAGTGTCTCATCTCTTTTTCTCAGAGCTACAATACCCTCTTATCAGCTGATACGGTAATGTTGACACCACCGATTTTGTCATCAGGCTCATAGTTTGTTAGGGTGATCTATTGATTGTATAAGTGGAGTTAACTGATGATATGAGATCACATATGTTTTTGCATGAAACAGATTTTTCTGTTTTTCTTTCTCTTGGCAGCTGCATGATGTGAGTCAGTGTGTCACCTAACTGACTGGGAATTCCCTCTTCATGAACAACAAGCCAAGTTGGAAAAACAATACTATGTTCAAACTGCTCAATCAGCTCTCAATAAGAAATCTCCATAGAATAAAGTTACTCTCTGATAAAACATGTAGGACTCTTTAGGATGTGGTTGGCTAAAGACAGATCATCAGAGTAACATTCAGTCAACACAAAAACAGTGGTTTATTAGCATAATGCTATAAAATAATAAACCTGGGTCTAGCTTTTTTATATTTGTACACATGAATGTTTGTTATTGTTATAGCCAAACATGCACAAAGTGCTTGAAAGGTGCAGTGTGATGTTTTTATGCTGTATAATATAGTGATATTATCTACATAGATGTTCCAATTTTGGCTTGTCTTTTTCTACAGTGCATGTTGTCTGCATATTCTCTTCCCAAAGTGCCCTTCATGTGCATTGATTTTTGTTGAAATAATGAGACTGTGTGGCAGCCGAAGGTCGGGTTTCTGCTGCTGCCACACAGAGCTGCTTCTGGAGCTGCCACTGCTGTGCACCTATTCCCTCCAGCATTTCTAGCACTGTTTATCAACATGTGGAATTAATTTTTGCACCACTATCCAGGGTTTGTACTGTACTTTGATTCCAAGCTAGTTTAGACTTCATATTATCTCTAACCATTTTCTGAACATTGCTGCTCACTAAATATTGAATAAATGATCTGTCACACACATGCATATATTTACCACAGTTCATGATCCATTTTTAAAATACTCTAATAATAATAATTTAATCTCGTCATTATGGTATTCGGTTCTCCTTCGGCAGGTTTGTCTTGAACATGACTATACCCATTGGCTTTGTGCTGATTAGATATTTGAGCTCACAAGCAGGTTAACCGGTATACCTAATAAAGTGGCCAGTGAGTGTTGACTTCTTTACTGTACTCCTGGCAATCTTTACCCATCAGCAGTCTTGTCATAATGCAATGTAGAATAATAGCTTATTTTTTATAGAATCTCAATCTAATTTGTAACATTATTTCCCCCTGAAATTCAAATTTTTCACATGCCTATTTTTCTGAACCTAATTTGTCAGGCACATGTTTCCATTTTGTGCATACATGACTTTATAGTGTCTCATTCACTGTGTGTGGTGGATGGCTGGGTGCATGGTGTGTGTCTGCTCTACAGGGAGACCCACCCCCGAGCTTTATTTAATGAATGGAACATGGTCTGGTCAATCGCAGGCTTTGTTGGGCTCACTGCGGCTGTTTGAACTCTAAGCCTGGGATAAAGAGATGAGGTTTGGAGCTGTCAACAGGCCTCTTTACATGTACTTTTGTTCCATCTTGCACAGAACAGTACCAGCTTTCTGATGTTTGCCACTCATTGTAAATATCAAAAAGGCTAACATTTCAAAGATTTTAATAAATGAAAAATATGTAATGACTATATCAGGACATTGAACAGGAAATTTCTTCACTCTCACTTTTACACGTTGAGCAAGATAAATAATCAGAGGGACTCTCATTGCTCTTGATATGTTTTTAGAGCAAATGTATCTTACCACTAATCATTTTATCTGGTTTCCCTGAAGTACATTAATAAAAATGTGCTTTTGAGGAACTGTTGTAATCTAACAGTATTCTGTGGTTAGATCGGCAGCATGTGATCAAATTGGACCTTATTTATACCTTGTTTTTCTCCATTTAATAATAATAATAATGCATTAGTTTTATATAGCGCTTTTCTCAACACTCAAAGACGCTTTACATTACATTATTCATTCACTCCACAGTCACACCCGGTGGTGGTAAGCTACTTGTGT